>JAPYYT010003728.1:0-11863 GCA_030522565.1 Ceratosolen corneri | reverse complement strand
TATATATATATATATATATATATATTGAAAATTAGCATGTACAAAAATCTCCAGTTGAAATCACAAGGGAAGAACAACTACAAAATCAACTTTCTGAACAATTAAATCTTCCTGGTTTACAAGATTCAATAAATACATCTCAACTTACAGAAGATAAGGTTAGTTTTTATATAATCTTATTTTTTTCTGAATTCACTGAATATTTAATTTTTTGTATAACTTTAATTAAATATAGATAGGTTAGTGATATAGATAGGCTAGTGGAATTCTCTAAATATCATATACTCTTATACATATATTATACATTATACGATAAAATTTTATCATATCTTTCGCATATTAATAGTTATACGAAAATAATATTATTTATATAAATAATATTATTTAATAAAAAATATCTCGAGCAATACTATAATTACTATTTTGCAGAATTATTTAAATGAATATTTATCTTTGTATAGATTATTCATTCTATTGTATTAATATATATTGTTTTTAATTTTATTTATAAACCATAAGATAAATAAATGATTAATTATTGTTCGAGAATTAACCGGAGTGTGAGTTCCCCTCAAGATGGCTTCGGAATGAGGCAGATATCGAGAAGGGAGTGATAACATACTGAATCGACAATGTTCTGTATAATACATATCTTGTATAATATAATCTTGTATAAAATGTCTTGTCAAATAGTATTGTGTGTATGTAGAAACAATATGTTTTTCCATAATATTTCGATATTTAGTTGTAAGTTGAATGTTGTGATATCTGAAAGTGAATTTTAGCTTTGGCAAGTATGGTAAAGTGATTTAACTACTTTCCTTTGATTCAGCCAAGAATTAGTCTCGACAGTCAATTGTAAGTTGAACACTGCGTCATCAGCCTGCTGGATATCACATTCTGGTGCATTAAGATGAATATACACCGGCTGTCGAAGTAAGACAATAGTCAATTGTGGGTTGACTGCGTAATAATAAACCTGCTAATTAGTCACCAATGCTGACTGCCGTGTATCGAATTAACAAAAACTATCGAGAGAATTTACATTGAGTTACTTCTTGAGTTGTTATTATTACTTTGAGTTAATTTGAAGATGACTGAGATTGATAAAACAATTGGCTGGTGTCGGTAATATAGTTTAATTATTAATATCACCTCGCTTCTTTCGAGAGTGTGTTCATCGTCCCATTTCCTAGGGAGTGGGAATGTACGGAGGTTGGTTCACAGCTAATCTTATACTATGATTGGTGCACTGAAATAATTACGGTAGGTCCTCTGCAAGGGAAAATTAGAGAATTTAACCTAGTATATATAATTAGTGTAGAAATTTTTAAATATCTCTAATTCTATTACGAATGCTATGTTGTATTTCGGGAAAAATTATACGTAAATTATATTTACACTCATGGTTCGGAAACCAACACGATGCTGAGCTCACCTCAAGGTGTTGTGGCGGAGAGCCCGTTAGTGGAAGGGGAGAGAAAACAGGGTGGAATGAAATGAAATCGCAGAAGTATGTAATAGTATTAAACGGTATTTATTAAAATGAGATAGAAAATATAGTAAAAATATGATGTTGTCTTTGTCTTAAGTAATATGTTCTTTGCAGCTTACACCTCCTAGTCGTGGTCCAGTTGAGGAGGAACGGCAACGACGGGGTGAGGATGGATGTCACGCTCAAACTTATTGAACACCGCAGGCCTATATATTTCTTTAAGTAATTTGTAGCGATTAGGCACCAGCATCGGGTTGAAGCTTCGCTGTTATCGTCGATCATTAATGTTTTGGAATTCTCATATTGTATGTAAGACTAACTGTATTATCAATTGAGAGAGTGTTTTAAAGACCGCGATCTCTAGCCGAATTTAGAAGCGCAGTGCACTTGCAGTTTAGTTTTGATGTCTTACCCCGCTTCTTGAGTAGACATGCTTATCTTAGCATTCTTTGATAATGGGAAGATTAGTTGATTGTACGAAAACTAATTTTCATAGGAGGGAGGCTGAAGTCCCGGAGGTGAAGTGGTAGTAGCACTACGGGACGTCAGGCCGCGACGTGTGCGGTGCGCCGACGATCCGCGGCTGGGCAGGGTGTTCAATATTTCCAATTTGTATCGGATCGTTAAGAAATTGTTATGGAGCTTGGCAACTTTGCTATTATGCCTAGAAGGTTTTGTTCGTTTTTTTACTAAGCTCGTATTGCAAGATACGTGACGATCATATTGACCATTGCCGAAGTTTCAAGCGTAGTCCGAGTAAACACGATCGTTAAATAATCATAAACGAGAGAGAAATAGATACTTGATGTACTTTCTGATAATTTCCTCGGCTCTTTGGACACATCTGGCAATCATAAACATTTAGAATATTGAGAAAAAATTTTCGAACAAAGAGGTGTACCGATCGTCGAGAAACCAACGGAATCTCGTAAAAGATTAAACAGTTTAAAAATATTGCGATAGCAAGGAACACAAAATTTAAGACATAAACCGCATTATAATTTTCATATTGTTTCAATAAACACAGTTTAAAGTATTACATACGACTTCTGCGGCTTCATTTCTTTCCGCCCTACTACCACTCCCGTTCAACTATCTACCTTTCCACCATACGGTCTTGCGTAGAGTTCACACTCGAATGAATTTCCGAACAATACTATAAATATGTATAATAATTATAAACATAAATATTATAAAATTTTTGGTGTACTAATTAATAAAAATTCTTAAAATTATAAAGTAAATAAATTTGTCAACAAATTTATTGTATAGTAAGATCTTTGAATCCCATGCGATTAAATTCTGAATATTCATTTAAATAGTCTTATTAAATAAGGGGACTTAATAAGAGAGCTAAAAGAAAATTTAAAATGAAACTACTCATTAAATTAATCAATTTTGTATAAAGAGTTTTGCAAGACGTTTTATCGATTTCAGTTTTAGTAATTCATTTATATTTCACAAGTGTGAAAATTCTTCACCGATTATTTAAATGGAAGTAGTTTTATCGATTTAATTAGACATATCAAGGTGTTAAAACAACAAATAACAAATGAGGTAAACAAAAATAATTTGTTTCTCATTTCTGTTCACAGATTTGAATTCTTTAGAACAAAAATAATTATCTTGAAAAACTTGTTACTTTTATTTCAATTTTTATATATTTCCTAACCAATGAATAAATTTTTTATGTTTCTTCTTTTTTTAGACTAAAATGTTTGCACAAACTACACGAGAAATTCCAGAATGGGTTACAATATTAAAGCAATTTAAGGATCTTAAATGTGCATCTTTTCTATTTGTTGCATGGTTCATGGGTTTTGGTATAGGTCTTATTTTCACTTTCCTCTTTTGGCATCTTCAGGATTATGGTGGAACGCCAACACTGTTTGGTGTCGCTTCAGTTATTAATCATATTTCCGAAATTTTTGCTTATTTCTTCAGTTTTAGACTCATACGACAAATTGGTCATGTAAAGGTATGTATAATTCATTATTGAATAATAAATAAAATGATTTGAAAAATAAATAATTTAAAAAACCATGATTTAGGTACTTTGTCTTGGATTAGGCGGAAACGTAATAAGATTTTTGTATATTTCTTGGTTAAAAAATCCATGGTGGGTTTTGCCATTTGAATTTATTCAAGGTATAACACATGCTGCTGTTTGGGCTGCTTGCTGTAGTTATATAGCGCACAATACTCCAACACCTTTACGTTCTAATGCACAGGGCGTACTTCAAGGATTACACCATGGATTAGGTAGAGGTTGTGGAGCAGTTATTGGTGGAATGTTTGTTGCAATTTACGGTAACATATATATATATATATATATATATATACAATTGACAATAAATTTTATAAATTTCATTATAATTAGAAATTACAATTAAATTATTACAAATATATGTCGTATAGAAAAATTAATGAGTGCATTTTTTCATATATATACAAAAACTATAAACAGGTTAGTATTAACAATAGACTAGAAAAATATGGTTGATGGACTGAATGTTTATAAATATAAATGGTATTTTAGGGAAATATATTGTTCGAGATTCCGTTAGTTTCTCGACCGTCGATACTACTTCTTTGTTTCTAAATTCATTTCAAGGTATTCAAAATGTTTATGATTGCCAGATGTGTCACAATAGCCTACGAATATTAGCAAAAAGTCCGTCGAATATTTACGTCTCTCTCGTTTATGACTATTTACGACCATGTTTACTCGGACTAATGGTTAATATAAACATAGCGTGTCTTGCAATACGAGCCTATTAAAAACAACAGACAAGACCTTCTAGGCAAAATCACATAGTTGCTAAACTGCGTAACATTTTCTTAACGAGCCGACACAAGTTGAAATTCATAAAACACTACTTCACCACCGACAGGTTGCCCTACTCCTTCAATAGGGCGTTAACACTATTTAGTTAGAGCTCCAATGACAACAGAATATTAGTTTTCATACAATCAACAAAACTTCTCACTCTTAAAGAATTCTATGATGACCATCCCTAACTAAGGAGCAGGGCTAAAACATCAAAACTAAACTCCATACGCGCTGCGCTTCAGAAGTCTCATAGAGATCATACTCTCCAACATAGTTTGAAATTGTAAATTACATTAGTCCTACAATCAAATAAGATTTTATCAAACATCATTGTTCGGGATCATTAGTACCAAGTCACTGCAAGTCACATAACAAAAGTCCTGACTATGCGGTGTTGAATTTACGATGAACACCGCATCAAAATAAGCCCAACAGCCGCATTTTCCTAAGTGGATTGTCTCCTCTAACGTTGCATGTATTACTAGTGGACCAGCAAACCGAAGAAGGTAAAGGAGGAGAAAAGGATAATTAAGGCAAGTAGCGACAATTACTTGCTACTGGGCTAAACTACTAAGCAACGGCTGTCACGGCATTTAACTTAATTGAAAATATAATTGAACGTTACATGGGATTTTAATAGCTTGTTCCATATAAGTAATTAGTACATAAACAAACATTAAAAATGTTTAGATATCCTCTACGTAGCTTTCGTGGGCTCAGTTTACCTGAAACGGCGGTCTATTGATAGGGATTTCATCTGCTTGACTATATACACTCTCTGATGTTAAAGAATGTGGATTTAATAGGAGTGATGTGGGTGATAGGATTGATTAAATTATTAAACATGCTTGTGTGCTATTTCTAATTATTTAATAATATATTATCTAATACTTTGTACACTGGATGGTATAAGTATTGTGCCTGGTTGTGTGTGTATGATATTGTAGAAGTCTCGGATAATCCACGAATAGTGATCGACAATGGTATTAACGCATAAATGGATAATCAACGATAGTTGAAATCCGCCGTGCGGCTAAGCCCTTTTTAAACTGAGATAGATATAAAAAATCTTTATTGTGTTGCAAACTTCAATGGTAAATTGACCATATTTTTCTCTCTCTTACATACTGTGCGAGTGGTACCGACAAGGTCCCTGACCTTACCCCTAGTGAGTGGATTACAGCAGTTCCTTTACCAGACGCAGATGTGTGGAAGAGGGTAGCTTCCCTTTTCGTATGTTGCTGATAAGAACTCCCCAGTTCTCTTTACCTACGTCGTTGATGAATGGCTGGTACTATCAATCCTGTGTTGACAAACTTTCCTCGCTTCACCTGTAGGAAGTGTGTCTTCTCCCTTTGAGAGTCAAGTGAAGATTGTACGTTAATCAAAGACAACCAAAAGCATATTGACGCCACGGAGGGCGATGCTTTATACTCATAGTTCGTATCGCGACTTTTAGCCGCCCCGCTGAAACTAATTCATCCGATTTTTCCTATTGATCCCGCGATCGACAATTTGTTACACTAATTGTCATTGGAGCACTGAGATTTCTGTCGATCTGATAGTCGCCGAGACAGTCAATTGTAAATTGTAAATTGAACACCGTGCTATTTGACTGCTTAAAAACAAATGTCACCCGCTTTTTTGGTGAATGTTTATTAGTTTATTAATGAAAGTAACTCTTATAAAAAACTTTTAAAAATTCCCCTCCGCTGCTCATTCATTCTACTTTTACTGTTGTCGCTCGGCCTTCCTGGGAGTGTGTTTACTATACAGGTTCTTGAGAGTAGGAAAATATGAAGCTGAATTTTTGGTTAGTATTTTCTTATGATTGATATATTGAATTGATTAAGGAGTCTAGTTATGGCTTAGTCAGAAGAATGAATAATTATCCTACTGTTAAAAATTTGCAGTGATTATCACTGCTGTGTAATAAACAAAGTATAGGTCTTGCTTGGTTTTTCGGTAAGACCGGAACGACGAAACTATGGGGAGTAAGCAGCGCTCTCGTTAATTTTAAAATCATTATAGTGATTAATATTCTCTCGGTTCACTCTGTTTGGTAATGAGACATTTAAAACTTTAATCCGAGACAAAGGTTGTTAACAACTGTCTGTACATGAGGATAATTTCCAAACAATAAAGAATTATTGCGAAAGGTTCGCAAATCATACGGAATCTCGAACAGACATTATTTCTAAATTTAATAATTTAACTCAATCACATTATAATTTTAATTTTATAAAATGATTTTTAAATTACTATCATTAATAAATAATGTTAATAACGGTTTTTTAAATTATTTTAATATATGCGTTCGAGATTTCGACAAAATTTCGATTATCACAACATAATACTATTTTGCTTGAAATTTGCTTGAAAATTGTTTTGAGTATTTCTTATGTTTGTGATTGCCAAATGTCCCCGAATAGCAATACTATTTCACGTACGTACGTTTTTTATATTTTACATCAACGATAATATTTCACGTATAATTTTTCATCGCCAGTGATTTGAAACGGTAGAGTTTTACCCACATTGCACTCAAAAGTTCGACCGCGGTCAATATGATTATTACGTGCATTGCAAGGCGCGTGTCGTAAAATTACCGGACAAAATATTTTAAGAACCCACGTGTAGTTACCAAACTTCGTACGATTTGTTTTCACACCAAATAGATGCATATCAACTGACACCACGCGCCGAAGCGTCAGTACAATATCGCAAGCGCCCACCTGGTGGTATAACGCGCGGCCGACCACCGCTTTTACGGCTGCACTGCAAGCACTGCTTGCCTAAAAGGGTGTCGACAGTACCGGTCCACGGGCATCAATAAGAGATGAATAATGAGCTCTTACCCAATCACCGAAATTCCCACACTCATAGATGAGTAAGAAAAGTCCCCCTTGCGAGAACCGGAATGAAAACTTTAAATATCGCATCTTCGGTACGTTGCACATGGACCGCATAAGTTTACAGAATCTTGTTACCGATCTATTGATCTACAACCTACAAAAGTACTCGGAATCTGACTCTTCCGAAGATAGTGTAGGGGAAAAGCCGATCGTGGAAAGAGAGAGAGATAGGAGGATTAAAATAAGCTTAGACGAAGGCGGCGATTTTAATACTGTAAACTGTCTTTATTGAAAATATACGGAGATAATAATGTATCTGTTCGAGCGTAGCCCCGAGTGTGAAATTTCAGATAGTGAAAGGGGTGAGATAGCAGGGAGAAAAAATAAAAAAGGTAAATTGATGTACTTCGGATAACACAAAAACAAATAATGATTTATTGAATTTATAAAAAAAGATTGAAAACGCACGCAGTGTTATACAGAATAAATAGAGAGGAGACGCACGGGTTGCTACTTGCCTCTTGACGCGACGGTCTAGCTGCGCACCTTCTTGGGAGCTCCGTCCAGGGTAGGGATTGAATCAGTCACGGGCATTATAACGCAGCGAGCACAGAGTCGGGGATAAACGCTTCTTGTGTATACAAGCCGGCTTCTGCGCGGGGTGAGAAAACTCGTGTTGTAAGACCACTTTATTGCACTGGAGACCTGAGAGAATTCTGCGTACGGGATGATTCCGGTCCTATTTTATATTCACAGGGCAAGCAAGGCCACCGAGGCGGTCCAAATTATTGGGTTGGTGGGGGGTCAACTAATTTTCCTACTCTACTGAGATTGATGTGCATAGAATTTTACTTCCTTAAGAAAGGGGTAGGGCGGCAAGGCCAAGGCGGTGGGGAAGGGGCTGTGCTGCGAATGCGTATGCCCCTTCCGCCAAGACGTTGCGCGCTGCAGCTGATTTGCTTGTTGCGCTTGGCTGTCGAACCTGTGGTCACGAAATACAATTGCGCGCACGAAAGATATACGATGATCCCGGGGGCCACTAACGGGGGGGTCGTGTCGGTACAAATTCAGACGCAAACAATAATGTACATTGATATAGTTACATTGGCGTAAAAAACATGGTAATCATGAAATACGAGATATTTAAACATAATAATCACAAATAATATACATAATATAATAAACAGACATTGTAGCGGAAATAACATACAGAATAAAAATGGTATTATATCGTGACGACTCGGGATTCTATCAAAATCCCGAACAATTACTTAACCTCAAATACTTAACCTCTTCTTTAAATTTATAGTTACTCTGTAAATAAACTTTTGAATCTTATAAATTACGATTCTAGTAATTGCATAATTTATTATGCGTTCATTCTAGAGTTTTGTTATATGATTTATTTAAAAATGATATAATTGAATTTAATTATTTTATTATAATTTCAGATTTTTTGTAGCAATAAATAAAAATGTCTTTTAAATTGGCAATAATAGACGTTGTCTTATTATACGCTACTTTAGTTTTTAATTTATTCGATTTAAATTCTATTGTAAATTTTTTATATAATATAATTTTCACAAACTCAATTTATTGCCGAATACTTTTTTCATCCTTTGTTTACGACAAAAATTTATTTCTATTGTGTATTTAATATAGTTATATAAATTTAAAATTATTATATTTACTAGATTTTGGATACTATAACTAATATAAATACTTCTCATGACATTAACAGGTACGACAACTACATTTCGCGCATATGGATTATTATGCTTAATAGTGCTTGCTGCATTTATTTTTATAAATTTTTACCGAAAGGATACCGGTTTTGTATCAGATTTACCTCAGACAGAAGATCCTCATCAAGTAGCAGAAGTAACACACTTAGCTCCACATGGTGTACCCAGTAATGCTATTCCAAGAGCACTTAGTTCGAATCGTATACATGAATTATCGAATCAAGATTCTAGTTATGGAGCAACTTATCAAAGTTCTAGCGGAAATTTAAATATTCCTAGTGAAAACGGAGGTAATGAATAAATAATGTGCCATTACAACATATAATAAATAAATGATTTTATAATTAAAAAATATTTGGTTTTAAACGTTTCTTAAATCATTTCCAAATAAGGAATATTTAAAATGATGGAATCAAATAAATTAAAATTATGTTAAACTTAGTTTGTATTTTCACGAAAATTCTAATTAGTCATCTTTATTTTAGGTTTAATAAATTCAAATAATCCCTTTTTAAGTAATATTAATCATGGTGGATATTGCAATCATATCATTAAAGGAGATGACGAATTTATACGAAGAAGTTTCCAGGTAAATTAAAAATATTCTCAATACCAGAAGCATGAACTGAATTTTGATAAACTTTTATAAAAAAAGCTGTAACACAGAACAAATGAAGGTGAAGGTATTGAACTGCAAAACTAAACTCTAAAAAGTTGTTACATCGTCTTACTAATATATTTCTTAATATATTTATAAAAATTGTGTTCAAGATTCAGTTAATAAATCTCCCATCACTGACTAAAATCGCGACCTTCTCTATTATTTACTATTGATATTCTCTATTTATTACGCAGCTCGTTCAATAAATGTATTATTATGAAGCTTGTTTACATATCCTTCTATTTCTTAGAATATTAATGCTATTCTTTTAGAATAACAAAATGTAAATATTGTTATTAGAAACAAAATGTAAATATAAAAGCTCAAATCCACGCTCCTGCTCCAATAGCAGTAATATATTCACACTAAAAACATTGTCTTCGATAAGGGACTAGTGCAAATATAAAAAACAATTACAAAGGCATTCCCACGGCTATTTCTAATATCGGTAATACTTGGTTATTGTTCCCTGTTATTATAATAAGTTATTTTCAAGCCAGCAGTCGTATTAAAATCTGTGTTATCTTGAGACTTGTGATATTGTAACAGTTCGTGATTATTCGGATCAATCAACTTAAATTGAAGATACGCTTCAAATAAGGTACAAAGGCTACTAACCTACGAAGCCACGTTGTTTCTAAGCAATTCGTATAAATTGACACCCGACACATAAATAAGCGGACATTACAACTAGATGGAGCTGATCCAGAATTACGCCCTTATTACTATACGTTTCAACCAATATCATACTCAGCTTACAACTGGGTAGCGAGACAGCGACAGGCTTTTCATTCATATTTTCTACTATTATATATCAAATTCGATAGCGCAGCATTTATATATCAGTACAACCAAACACACTCAACATTCAGCCATATTCCGTAGTTATTCAACATCTATTTGTATATTTATTATTTAATATACGTAATTTTTAGTCTCATAATAATAAAATTCTCAAATAATAAAATCATAACAATAAAATCTGTTCAGTTAATAACACCTATTTCTATCACCTCTCTTTTCACTATCTGTATCTCCTGATAATATTTGGGAGAGAAAACACACGGGAAAATTTGTTTTTTTGTATATCATATATTAAAGATTTTCATTATTAAGAGCTGTAATTTTTGAAATGCATAATCTTATCATTTCTTTACCTATTCTTTAACTATATAAAATTATAATTCGATATTAAAGTTGTCATTCATTTTTATTGGTGTATATTCATGTACATTATTATCAAGAACTTGTACTTGAAACAATTTTATGTGTAGATTACGTTTCATATTTTGAAGCATCAACGAAATACTATTTAATAATTGTTATTCTCAAATAAATTTGAGCTAGTATGTCATATATGACATACTATACATAGTGTATACAAATTCAAAACAAGTAGGACTAATGCCCATAATTTTTCTGTCATATTCTTTCCTTTTCCTTTTAAATATCTTCCCTCTTAATTTACTCGCATTGCATATTAATAAATTACCTATAGATTATTATAAATTACATTGATCCTGTAAAAAAGTTCGAATATTCATTTTTTACTAAATATTTGAGGATCTAGCCGAACCTTTCTATATTTTAATATTACAATTTAAGGAAAAATATCATCAACAGCTGATGTATCCACTTCTATTTTTATATTATATAAGAAATATGTAGTAGTAGGAAGTACAGTAAGTTTTTTGTTTGTTTCTAAAAAAAAATTGATCTCTAGAAAAATAAAACTGGTGATATTATTTATTAGTTTATTTAATTATTTCTAATTCATTGCCTTATATCTCGATATATACTTAAATTCATTGTTTTTTTTTATTAAATAGAGCAAAATACAGAATTTTTGCAAAATATTAGTTTACACAATTAATGGTAATTTATATAGATTTGTTCGGGAAGAGCCCGAGAAAACACTCTCCCAGATGGAGTGAGGGAGAGGCGGATAGTGGAGAAAGAGAGATAGCAGGGTAGAATGAAACAGAGGCAAATTGGCGTGGTTATGCTGTAAAACTGTGTTTATTTTAACGTATTGAAATCTAATGCTGTCTATAGACGTTGTGGTATAATTATAATGCTGTTGCAATTTTGTATTACAATCTTGAATTATCTTAATATTCAGACACTTGATGAATACCGCGATATCTTTTAATCAATTTACAAATATATGTATCATTCCGTGAGTTTAATTAAAAGGTTGCGTATTTCCAAACGGACGCAATAGGCAGGCGTAAATTGCTTCTCACGACGCTTGGAGTGATGTTAGGAGTTGTA
>JAPYYT010003727.1:0-12382 GCA_030522565.1 Ceratosolen corneri | reverse complement strand
CGAACGTGTGCGTCGTCGTATTTTAAGAGCACCGCCGTTCTATCCTCGTTTCCTCTCTCTCTCTCTCACTCTCGCTCGGACGTCACTCCGTGTCCTCTCTTCTCACCTCCCTTTCTTTTAAGCTGCAGCTGACACTGCAGTAGCGCAATAAAGCGCCCCGGGTTCTGCTTTTCTCGCGATCTTGGGTTCGGCCGTGGCTGCGGGCTGGCTGGGCGTGTGAGGGGGGTTGTGGGGGGGAGGGACGGGAGAGGAGAGTCGTACGTTAAGGTTAGGAGGAGCTGCCTATTAAGCGAGCTTTGCTCGGGACTTTGGGCAAAGGCTGTCCTCGACCTCGAGCACCGCTCGCTCGTGCTCGGAGTAGTCGCGGGTCGCCGAGGTCGCGTTGCCTTGGGCACATGTGGCAAATTGATATTTGAAGGCCGATGGAAGGCGGAAGGTTTTGAAAAACGCGTTTTCCGCCTCGCAGTCCGGCGCCTGGACGCGAGTACCACGGCCCGATTGAAGAAAGTGGTGGCGGCGGGGGGGGGGGGGGTGTGGGGGGGGGGGGGGGGGGGGGGGGGGGGGGAGGCTCAATAGGCGGGAGTCCAAAGAGACGGTCAGCTTTTAGGGGCCATTTTTCAGTTTCTGTAATAGAGTTTTCATTCGAGGAGGAGTCATTTGTTAATATTTCGCCTCACCCGTGCCCGCGACTTTGGCAAATAGAGGCAAATAAAAATTGGCCAGCACGCGCGCGTGCTTTCACGTGGATAAAATAATGCGTCACGTCGTTGGCCGTACGAAGGTTGGCCAATCGCCGTACCTCGTCGTTTGCATTGAGCGTGACTTGGCTCGCTGGAGGAAAGGGCGCTAGCTCGTAGTGGGCCCGGTCGTAGCTTAGGATCGTTGGCCTCCTCGGCGACTAAAGCAGAATGGAGTGTCGGTAAGGATTGGCAAACGAGCGGGTAAAGCACTGCTGCTGCTGCTGCCGCTGCTGACATGTGCTTGAAAGTGGCAGCGATCCCAACTGTATAATAGATGGCGAGGAGCCTACGATCGCAAGCCAATCACCCATGCGAATTAGCGAGTCGATTTCCTCGAGTGAGAGAGGACGGCAATAAGTAAAACAAATGGCAAAATCCATTGGACACGAGATTCAAAATAATGCCGTGGGCCACCTTGAGGTTGGGAGAGAGTAGTCGCGCGTTTACGTAGGAGAAAACGAGGGAAACGGCTAGAGGAAGAAAGAGTAGAGAGGCACGAATGACGCGCACGCACGCAAAGCGCGAGAGAGAGCGGGAGCGAGAGAGAGAGAGAGAGAGCAAAGAGCGCGTGTGTGCAAGCGTCCGAGCGCACACGTACGCAGAGAGTGAGCATAGCTGGGTATCTTGTCAGACGATCGGACTCGAGACGGACATAGACAGGGGCGCTCGTCTGCTTGTGTGCGCGGTGACAAAAAATCACGCTCGTCGGGCTGGTTACTACAAGTATATTCGCAGTGTACGGCGTCAGAGCCGATATATAAAACGGCCAGAGATATATCCTCGTCTCTGCTATGCCCGTCTCTGTCTGCTTCACGCGCTCGCCCATGCACGCACGCGAATAATAAAGCAGGAGGCCTCTCGACGACGAGGACGTGTCTTTGTTGCAGAGTCATCGGGAGAGTCAGCAGTCTCGACAATACCGGGACACCGATCGCTCGAGCAGAAGTGCGCGCAGCCTCGAACATGTTTATTTGGGACTGGTTCACCGGGGTTCTCGGCTACCTTGGTAAGTCGGAGCAGCTAAACCTCTTGCCCCGCGGCTCGCTACCAGCAGCCGTCCAACCCCGTTCGCGGGTCGACGGTGTACACGCTCTCTTGTGTCTCCGTGCCTTGAGGTGAGCTTCGCGCGTGGGAAAGTACGCTGTCCTCGGGGCACGGGACGCGGGCGCAACGTACTCACGCACTCCGTCGCTTCCACGAGGACGTTGCCAAGTGTCTCTTAATTGCCCGATTAGCTTGAGAATCCCGATAAGATCATTCATTGGGAATTACGGTTGTGGAGCGAACGTATGCTGTGACGGTGGTGAGGGAGAGCTATAGCGTACAGCTGGATTAGCGTCGACGAATATTGAGCTCTCAAGTTTATTTAACCTGCATCTTGCAAACGTACAATTTTCATCGAAGCATTGCTATAGCGCCGTCACATATCATCCACCCATCATCCATCCATCCTACATATACATACATATGTATATATATATGTATATATATATATATATATATATACACACGCATATGCATATGCACTCCCGTGTGTGCGCATAGGGGCATGCACGCACACGCGCGCGCGTTTATACGCATATATGTGCTTGCGGGCGGGCATGCACGTACATATGCCTGTGCGCACGCACACGCGCGCGCCCTCCGAAACCCACACTGCTTATTATGATTATAAAATAAAGCTCATCGATAAGATGCCCTAAGGACTTTTTTACTCAAAATATCAGATGAGATTGACTAATTTTGTAGCTAATATTGTCAATGTAAAACCGTTGTAAAACTGTCCAATATTGCTTAAAAGGGAGATGAGACGATGTGCACATTAATTTTATCGTTGAATGCAAATAGAAGTGAAACGGTGTGATTTTGGCACAGATTTATCGTCAAGTTCTGTAGATTTCAAAGTGCACGCTTGTCGTAGAACATTGCTATTCTTGGCTTATTCAATTTTGGTCGTCGTTTGGTAATATATGCGGCTGATTGTCACGACAACTATACATAATTCCATGTAGTTTAAGTAGCCAAGTCATCGTGTGCATCATGACTCTTGTACTTTTTCATTTTAGGATTATGGAAAAAAAGTGGAAAGCTATTGTTTCTTGGACTGGATAATGCTGGTAAAACGACGTTACTTCACATGCTTAAGGATGATCGACTCGCACAACACGTACCTACCTTGCATCCAAGTAACTAACTTATTTATTAAGCGCTTAAATTAAAATTGTAAACTCAATTGGGTTCTCGACATAAATAATGTCCAATGGTAATTAGCAAATTGTATAACTTGTCAAAAATGAAACCATTAATGCATCTAATTCGTAGGTAAATATGAAATTTTTAATTTTTCAATTAAATAACACAGATCTGTCAAATGAATGAATAATTTTATCTTATACAATTATACTTTAAAATATAAATTAATAGTTAAATGTACATTAAACTTGTATGCCTGATTTCTAATTTTTAAGGCAGTTTAACAAAAAGCCCCGTTTTTCTAATAACTATGTATTAATTTTCGAAATTTTTTCGAGTTTTTGAGATGCCAAACATTTTCATAGCTCAGAGTTATCAAATATAACTATATCTATTGAATACTCTCTGGGGATATTCATATTGTTAGTTCTTCTTTTATAATTATTGGCAGATCAACAATAGAAAAGAATGGCTATCGATGACTATTGAGATAGACCATTGATTTTTAATTTGTGTTGTTGTAGATAAATAGTTTAGTTGCAATTTTGTAAAATTGATAGGGATAGTTACCATCAATTATTTTAATGCTCTTTACATAGGTAATACCATTGTTTATTTTCATATCATTATTGCTATATTGTTATATACATATATATCATTATTGTTGTATTTATTATTATTATCAATTAAAAAACGTGTGATTTATGTTTGTTGCAGCATCGGAGGAATTATCTATTGGTAACATGAGGTTTACCACTTTTGATCTTGGTGGTCACACTCAAGGTAACATTTGACGCATTAATTATTGTGCCCAAAGAGTTTCCCTAAGCAAACTCATGATGCTATTTTGTTTCATATTAGCTCGAAGAGTATGGAAAGACTATTTCCCAGCAGTCGATGCAATAGTGTTTTTGGTAGATGCCAGCGATAGAGTGCGGATGAATGAGTCTAGGGCAGAATTAGATACACTTGTGGCTGACGAACAATTGAGTATATGCCCGGTGCTTATTCTTGGGAATAAAATTGATAAGCCCGGTGCAGCATCCGAGGATGAACTTAGGAATTTCTTTAATCTTTTTGGACAAACGACTGGAAAGGTATGAGAACTTTTTATTTTCTCTACGCTTCAAAAACAAACTAAGCTGTGAATTGATTTTTTTGTAATTTATATTAACAATATCAATTTATCGAGTTGTCTTGTAGTTATCGATATTTGCTTATAATATAACACTTCAATTTGCTTTGTGGATTGAATAAATAATTGAAAGGACACTGATCATTAGCCGGCGCGTAGAAGCGAACTAATAAACATATTTATCGTTGCTCAATTTTAGGGTAAAATTCCACGCAGTGATATTCCAGGCCGTCCCTTAGAATTATTCATGTGCTCCGTACTGAAGAGGCAAGGTTACGGTGAGGGTTTTCGCTGGCTTGCGCAGTACATTGACTGAACGCACGTAATTAAAATTTGAACACTTCAACTATCCAGTAATTCATAATTTCTAAACAATGATTCATTCTGCATATTGGCATTAGTACAACAGGATGAAGTTAATTTGTATGAAAAAGAAAAAAAAAAAAAATTATAAATAAATAATAGGTGAGGGTTTCAGCGAATTTAAAACACAAGGCAGGAACGTTGTGTACAATGACGATTAGTGTAGCTGTAAGATCGATTCCTGTGGTATTAAGGCCGCTTCAAATCGACATACTTCTCTATAATGAAAATGAATTCTATTGAATTCTTTGAAATTTTTATTATTCTCTAAAGTCTACTTTAGTAAGTACAGTGAGCGACATACTGAGGAGTGGTTGAAAAAATTTTGATAATGAAATTGCTAATAAAGTAATTATTTAAGAAGTCCAGATATCTTTACAAATTATTTCTTTACATACGCTACACAGCATATTGTGCGCGTTTCGAACCATTTGTAAATTTACTGACTTATTGTATGAGAATTTTATTTTACCTACACAGAGAATCTTATGTTATATTTGGTTGAAAAAAAAAAAAAAAAAAAAAAACCAAATACCATAACAATTAATTTAAGTGATATTGAATTTTCCATTACATTCAAGTTTATCAACAGTAATTTATTGCAATTACCTAGCAAAACAATTGAATCAATCTTTGGGGTGATTTCCAAATCTATGACAATGTTGGTATAACAATTGCAAGCCATTCAATTAATAACGAGCTTCAAGTTTTTTATTATATGTAATTATGTTTTTTTTCTTTCTTCTTCTTTTTTTTTTTTATTTATTTTTTTTAAAAATATTGTTAACTCATCTAAAATAAAATATTCCAAAGATAGTTAAACTATCGTCTGTAATAATGCCGTAACTTTCTTCGCTGTATGAGAGGAACTTTGTTTTTTAGTAAAATTTTTTTAATTGTTATTTTGAATAAGCGAATATGTGAATGATTACACAACTAGCAAGTTTATTGTAAAAAGATAATTAATACTTCGTGTTGATTGCGTGATTGGTTTACTTATTAATGACTGACATGTTCTTTGTGCATCTGCAATAATTGTAAAGTACTTCGTGCATTATTTTCTTGGTTAATTTTACATGAATAAAAACAATGTTTTTATACTAAAAGCATTTAATTTACACATTTAAATGTCAAATTAATTTTAGTAATATTCTTTAATATGGTTAAAAGTAGGCGTCTTTTTTTATCTGTCTCTTGACCCATGCATGACATGCATATACCGAAATGTGTGTGTGTTTGGGTGGGTGGGTGTGTGTGCGTGTGCGTGTGTGGCTGTGTGTTGTGTGAGCACATGTGTATACGCATATAGAAGAAAGTACAATTAGGTGCATACAAATTTTCGAGAAGACATCGACAAATTTACATTTATATAAACTTCTTCCTTACATAGCATTATAATTTCGATAGTTTTAAATCATTTTGAGGTAAAGGTGCAAATCTCTTTTCTACAACGCTGTCTGAAACTTGGTCTAATGTTTTAGGATTCCAAAGTGGATTTTGATCTTTATCTATGAGTAATGCTCTTACACCTACAATTAAAATGAAAAATAATATTTTGAAAATATTATTCAACAATAAATGAAAAATAAAATTACCTTCCGCAAAATCGCTATTTTTCTTAAGACAAGCACAAACTAATCTATATTCCATTATTAAACATTCTGCCAAACTTTTATTACTTCCATCATCGATAGCTTTTTTCGTTACTTTAAGTGCAGTGGGCGACATTTTATTAAGCATTTTTGTGATATTTTGCGCCCAGTCAGATTTATTTGCTTCAAGCCTGCTTAAATAACGTTAATTAGCCAAAATACTTGTAATATGAATTAATTGTGTTACCGTTTCATGATCTCTTCGATTGTTGGGGCTGAAAAACATTCGTTTATTATTTCAATATAAGGAGTTAAACTGAATTCCCGTTCTATGTTCTTTGGAAGATATTGCTCTAGAACCTTATCAATATCTGAATCTTGTGAAAGTAATTCATTGTATACAGATTCAAGTTTATTGGATGGAACAAAGTGAGTTGCAACTCCAACATGCAGCACGTCAACACCTTTTTAAAATAAAGTAATGAGATTAAAAGTTGGTTTGTAATAGTGAGAGAATAATCTTAATGATACCTTTCAATCGATATCCAGTCAGTCCCAAGAATAATCCCAATTTTCCTTTAAGTCGTGATAAAAAGTACGAGCCACCCACATCAGGGAATAGACCAATTGCCGTTTCTGGCATAGCAAACAATGTCTTTTCAGTAGCTATTCTGTATTTACCGTGAACCGACAAACCAACACCTCCTCCCATAGTTATTCCATTTATTAAGGCAACATATGGTTTTTTATAAGTACCAATGAGATGATTTAAGCTGCAATAATTGTTCAATATTGAAAATTTTATGTTCAACAGAAAATATTATAAGCTATAAAAGTTAATGTATTTTTTTTCTTTTTATTATGCTGAATAATTGAATTTGTATTGGATAGAAACTTGACTAGAATCTGTACTGAATGGAACTTTGAAAGTTTTGACATAAATATTTCATTATGTACTATGATGTATATATATTATGTAGGTGCTTTAACTTTAATAACTACTATCTTTAAAATAAACTCCTTAATTTTTTTAAGAGAAAATTAATTAAAAATATAATAACTAATTTAAAAATATTCCTTTTTTTTTTTTTTAAGAGAAAATTATATTATACTCTCATGCAATTACATACTCTCAAGTTCAATATTCTAGATTGAATACTAAAATATTGGGTGGATTAATGTAGCGATTAAAATATGTATGAGTATTGCTATAAATGAAACTATGCTTATAAGGAATAAGTTTGTAGTAAAATGGATTTATAATTATTTGTTCTTGAAATCATTTACGTAAATTTTTGAATTTATTTAAAATTTTTTGCTTCAGACTGGTATATCCTATATAGAGAATAATTAATTTTGAATTATTATTATTATTAGTAGTATTGGTAGTGGTAATACAAGTATAATAGTTGTCATATAAATAATAAAAGTCATTAATGATGTAAATTGAAATTTTGTTTCTAGTCTAGTGTGCGATAGAAATTTAAATTGGCATGACCAATTACTTAAATATACATTATAATCAAACGTACGTATACTCTGCTTTGAAAAAGTCTTTTCCCAATTGGTCGCCATTCGGTTGATTTAAAGCTAAAATCAAAGATTTGACATCTCCTCCAGCGCAAAATGCTTTATCTCCAGCACCTCTGATTATAATTAATTTTTTTGTCTTTTCCCATTCTTTGAGAACTGGATATATTTTTTGTACCATTGATAGATTTACAGCATTCAAAGCTTTTGGACGGTTTAACACCAAAATACCACATGCTCCAGACTATTATTGCGACGATCAATGCAAAATATTATTAATCTACTAACATAAATTTGGACTTTCAAAAGAACAATTAAACTTACATCTTTTATTATGACATCAGTCTCAGGTATAGATGTATTGGATAAAACTGAAAAATGTTTTGATATATTATATTCTAAAATATTTGAAAATTTGAAAATTATTATGTTAAAAAAATTTGACCATTATTATGTTCATAATTTAATAAGATGACAAATTAAATGTTTAATTCATCGTATTAAAGAAGAGATGATTGTTAAAAATTGTATCGTATGAATTATGCAATTTGTTTGCTGAGAAACATGTTTGGTGCAGCAATTGAATATTTAATAAGTAATATTAAATGCAAATAATAAAATACATTGGGCGTAATGTTTTATTGTAGTAAATAAAGTAATTCTTTATTTTATTACTAATAACAGTCCTCTAGAATGCTTATGAACAAAAAAATTCAATATTGAGTATGCAATTATCAGGTAAGTTTCTTGGATAATTTAGTATTATATAATTGGAAACTCAGCTTTGTACGATGAGTTATTGCTAATCAGACGTAGATTGAATTGAGAAAATTCTGAAACTGTATTTGTTATTATGTTATGGAATAAATATAGTTGCAGTTATTTACATGTTTCCTCTCTCTCTCTCTTTGTTTTTAAGGGAAGAAAAAAAATGCATTATATAATTTATGTAAGACAATATTGCAATATTTTGAATAAGTTTGCACTTATATTTGTCTGCCGAGAGACGTGAAAGGATAACTAGAATCTTACTGGGATCTCAGAATGTATGCGTACACGTGTGCTTGACTACCTGTGTCAACTTGCGCCGAGAACATTTTGATGGAAGTACAGGCGACGGGAGGAAGAGTATTGGTGCGATTGAATATCGCTGCTGCGTATCTAATCTAAAAATAAACATAACATACGTAAATAATACGTGGAAGCTCATTAGATACAAGTTGGCTAGAAGGTCCTAAGCGGCCGAGCGAGGAGATTTATAAGAAACATATATATATATATATTAATCTTTAGCTGGCTATATTTACCATAATATTGCCTATTTGTCCAAGCTATTATCGTCGTCGGCTCGCTAAGATTGGCAATATCGAGAGCAGAGGGAGAAAGCGCTCTCTCAACACGGCATCGCTCATGTCCATCGACGTTGTGTAATTTGCATGCTCATTTGCGTGGAAAAAAAGAGCTGATTAAGCGCGCGGGAAGGTTAAGTCGTCGTAACTCTTGATGGATGTCTCGGTAGTGGCCAAGTTAACGG
The DNA here is from genome assembly GCA_030522565.1 of Ceratosolen corneri. Lineage (NCBI taxonomy): Eukaryota > Metazoa > Arthropoda > Insecta > Hymenoptera > Agaonidae > Ceratosolen > Ceratosolen corneri. The sequence continues at coordinate 3,295 of JAPYYT010003727.1, read as the reverse complement.
ACTCGCAAGCCACTTGTCGGCATTGAATTTGCCAATTGTGGATTAATCATTGCTTCGGCGGGGCGGGTATAGGTTGCCCGGTTCGCGATGACGAGGGCCCGGGGGGGGGGAAGTAAATGGGACAGAGCGGGCAAATGGCCTCATTGCCGCCGCGGGCAATTCTCAAATATTATTCGCTCGATTATCTCGAGGATAATTAGTCAATGTATAATATCGGTGAAGCCGCTTTTGAAATGCGTGATTTCGCTATCTGCTGGCGATTCACGGAATTAGACTAACATTGAATTTCATCAGACAAGATCGGCTTTACCGACCGTCTCTAATAATTTTTTTTTTTTGGAGTTATAAATATAATTATCAAGCTCGCGCGACGATTACATTGTCTGCGTAAATATAGTGGGAATGGAGTCGCTTAAAAATGAGAAGGGTGAGTGAAACGCAAGCGGTCCTTAATTGTTGGCTAAAGGGACCAATTAATTGTGAGCGATAAGATATTCTTTAATTATAATTTGCACGATATACGAGGCCTAATGAGCAATTTTAGAAAGGACACGAACGCAACATCTTATTCTCTTCTATATCCGTAAGTGTGCTTTAAGTGTGCGCGCGGGCGCGCGCACACGTACGGCCAGCCGAGTGGGTCAGTGTCCTTGTGTTGGAGTGAATGCGTGTGCACGCGCGCAAGTGGATTTTTCCTCTTTTATCGCAAGTCCTGAGATTTGAGTATCGAGGGAATGCGATATTCCGCGTAAATAGACGCGTCGATTCGCCGTTAGTGGAAGATTATTATTGTTCGCGCGTGCTACCGCGCTCGCCCAGCACTCCAGCGGCCGAAGCCAGATTATAGAATTTAGATGCGCGGAGGCAGCGAGGAACGGGGAGAAAAGCTCGAGAAGGATGAAAGAAAGGAAGGATCAAAGTAGGTGTCCGGCAACGGCATTAAAATATTATCCCTTGTGGGCCGGCCCGAGTGCGCCAACGATTTTGAGGGAGGAGGTGTGCCGGTAAGGCGCGCACGCGATTTCCCTCGGAGGCATGTGATAAAAGGCCGCGCGGACTCTGCATATGGAAGTTGGATAAGTTTTATGCCTTATTATTGCAAGCGAAGGTGCATATTGTGTTGCGCGTGTGTGCGGGGGCTCCGTGCGCGCGTGTTTTCGCAGCGGAGAGTGACGCATGTGGCCATTACATTCAAATGGCTTTATTATGTCTGGTGGCATTATCGCTGCCACGCATGCACACTTTGCCTTTTCAATTATCTGCCTCGGGGGCATAGGTGCGCCGCGTAGGTGCGCCTCTAACGATGTGTGAGTGTTCCGATATTGCCGAGGCGCGCGCGCGCCCGCGCCGAGTGGCGCTAAATTTAACGGTCTTATATAAAAATCCAATTTCTTATTGAATACGAACATTTCGAGTCGCGATAAATCTCGAGACCAGCTACTTTCACGATACTCTTTCGTTCGTATTATTATCCTCGTTTGGGGTTAGAGTCGCTTTTCTTGTTAATGCCCCCATCTCGCTGGGGGCGAGCGTTGTCTTCCACATTATTACTCGGAATTATTTTTAATGCGGCCCCAGCGTAAGTGGCGAGCTTTGTAGTTTTTGTACTTTGTAGTGGATAATTCTCTGGGGTTTCGAGCAGCATTGCGCGCCAATGCAAACAAGTCTTCAATTGCGTACATGTGTGTTTGTTTGTCCCCTTTCATTATTATTATTATTATTGTCATCATCGTCGTCATTATCACCATTCATTTTATTGTCGATTGTTGGCTTCGTCGAGTCTTGGTGAGCGAGCGTGAAATTTCTTTCGAGTTATTTTTAACAAAAATAAAATGTCAACGCTTACGTAAACGAAAGTTCAAGCACAACGCGCTCTATAATGAATAACAACAAAAAAAAAAAGAAAAAAGAAAACGAAAGAGCACACGCGTTAATCATCCTTATCTTTCTCGTGCTTAAATCAAAGTGACGCAATTTTGCATTGCAAATTCACATTGACCAAATTCATTTCCAATGCTAGATCTTAATGAGATAATAATCGAACGACTGTGCGGGAGCGCATTGCGTGCTGCATTGACTTAATTTCGTCGTCGTCGTCGGATGGCGACGACAATAACCTGGAAAAAGACGTTGGAAGGGTGTCCCCTAGTGGCTACATGCAAACAGCCTTCGTCGTCGTCGTCTTCAGCTGTGCTGCGTCGACCGAGAGGAAAGTAGCTAAAATGGAGACGAGTGGCAAGTCTTGCCGCGGCAATATGAAAAGGAGGACAGTCGTTAGCTGGAGAATGGTCGAGGCGAGAATCTTGGCAGCTCGGCGGGCCGCAACACGTCAATAGTCGAGAGGTGGTCTCGACAATTGGAAAAAGACAAAGGTTGCCGTGAAAAAGGCACGTTCACGGCTCGAGCGGTGCGCCTCGAACGTGGCGAACACGCACAGTGAAAATAGCCGTGAGCTGCGAACTCGGTGTTAAAAAAGCCGAAGGGATTTCCCCGGCTCCAGGAAATACGGCGACTGCGGTCTGGCAACAGCGCGCACGGCCACGAGGATCCCCGAAAGCGGCAGTACCTCGACACTTGGACGACCCGCTATTGGCACCGGCAGCACAAACTGCTCGAGGCCGACACGCGGCAGCGGCGGCGGCGGCGGTGGCGGTGGCGGCGGTGGTGACGGTGACGGTGGCGGCGACGACGGCGACGGCGGACGTCCCTCTCGCACGCACGCGCGGGCCTCTCGCTCTCTCTCTCTCTCTCTCTCACTCACTCTCGTGTGCCTCCTCCCCCCATAGTCGTACCGTTGCCGTACACCCAACTGCACCTCTCGAGGCTCACGGGGGTCCGCGCTCGCAGCGGCAGCAGCGACAACGACAACGACAACGGCAACGGCAGCAGCAGCGCACTGCCCGCGGCGGCACGTACACCGGGCCTTGGCGCAACACGCGTGTGCACGGAGCCAGCGGCCACTTCCCAGCTCTGACTCTGACCAACGCAGTTTCCGGCCGACGGCTCGACACGGTGGAGGCGTAGAGCAAATACGGAGCAGTTCTCGCTCGCTCGCTCGTGCTCTCACTCTCTCCCTCGGGCGGCCTTGCTCGTCCCGTCGCGGCGTGCTCGTCGGGGAGACTCTCGGGGGGCCGTCGCGCGGATTCCACGCGCCTGTGCGCCGACGAGGCCATCGTGAGCGGCAGCGGCACGAGGAGCAGGCGGCGGCGGCGGAGGAGGAGGTGGTCGTGGTGGTGGCGGAGGAGGAGGCGGAGGACGACGACGACAGAGGAGGAGGAGGAGGAGGCGCGGCTGG
>JAPYYT010003726.1:0-14752 GCA_030522565.1 Ceratosolen corneri | reverse complement strand
CCCCCCCCCCCCCCCCCCCCCACGTAAGGAGAGCCGTGCGAGCGCTCAGGGAAATCCCGTTACCGAGGCAACTGACGCGCCCTGTGTACTCACGGCATCCGATCAATCTGCATACGCGAGCCCGGCAAAAAGATGTTTGTTTTTCGCCCGGATTGACGAAGGGTCGTTCCTCTTTTACCTTTTCTCGCCTCCTTACTTGCCTTTATTATTCATTCGCCCCGCAGGAGATACTGATTTCTGGTCTCGGGGATTCGAATTCTCGGATGCAGGCGGGCGGGCGCGCGCTGCCTGCCCTATCGATTATCGTGTCTGCTGATTGTTGGCTCGAGACAATGTTTGCTCGCTTCGGATGAAGGATCGGCCGAGGCTCCCCGCCTCAAGTGCTCTGGCCGAGCAAGTTTCATGGACTTTTGCGCGCGGCAGATTTTTACTTTTGCCGCCAATAACAACACTTGGTAATAATGATTTTAGGTGCTGCCTCGGCCCTCCCTCCTCATTTAAGCGGGCAGCATTGATTTTCCAATAGCGCGCCTCAATTATTCCGCATCGATGACTTTTTTTTAGTAATCCTGCTGCTGTGCATGAAATCCAGTGTTGGATGACTCATTATCGTCGCTAATCGTCATTGGACTCATCCTGGCCAGCGGTTATTCAAACGACGACGGGGAGCTTCGACTTGAAGAAGACGCTCAAGCCAATCAAAAAGAATCTTTCGCATCTGCCGAGTGGCTTGGAAAATCCGAGCCGCGACTCGCGCGCACTCGCACCTTAAGAACGGCAAATTCATAGGCGATTGGGCCCTTGCAATCTCGTAAACTAAGGCGAGGAGCGAAAGTGCGAGAGTATCTGCATGAGCTCGACGTTACTCGAGCCGACGGCACATAAAAACTCCTTTACCTTGTATAAGGTCGGGGGGAGGGAGGGAGGCGGCGCCGCCGCTCCATCGTCAGCCAGATTGTCTTTTGGGCCCGGGGCCTCGAAAGTATCAGCAGGCCACTAAAATATGCAGCGCGAAAACGGAGAGGAGACGAATTGGGGGCACGTGATAGGAGGTGGCAGGGGGCCCGTCGATGCGCCAAGATCGATCGCGCAAAAAGAAGAGGCGGAAGACTTTGTACTCGTAGGAGGCGAGGTGGGCCGGGTAATCCTGGGATCCGCTTACGCGCCTAGGCGAGCCGAGGATGAGTATCGAGATTCGGATTTCTCGCGGAGTCTTGCGGGAGCAGCACCTGCCGCGGTTATATCGATTATCGTCGGGGCTCGCGGCGCGGGCGCAAAACGTGAGTGCGCGTATTGGCTTTCGGTAAGGTTATACTTACGCGGCCGGCGTAATTAGTCCGTAATTAGTCGTCGTGCGGCTAATGATGGCCGCCCAGCCACGCATGAGGCTGCCGAAGGGAGGATCTTTTGGGGGGGGGGGATCTTTTGGGGGTATCTTTTGGGGGTATCTTTTAGGTGGACTTTTGGGAGGAATTTTGGGAGGATCATTTGGGGGTATCTTTTAGGTGGACTTTTAGCTGGACTCTTGGGAGGATCATTTGGGGGTATCTTGTAGGTGTACTTTTGGGAGGAATTTTGGGAGGATCTTTTGGGGGTATCTTTTAGGTGTACTTTTGGGTGGAATTTTGGGAGGAATTTTGGGAGGATCTTTTGGGGGGAGGAGGGCGAGGTGGCCTGCTGGGGCCTGGAGGAGCGGCTGCTTGCCATTCGATATCGAGGTCGCGGGCTTATTTGGCCGGAAGCATCGCATTAGGTTCGTTATGTGCGATTGGCCGGGCGGGATTTCCGTGGTGGGGTGTCCGTGGCAATGTGGTTGTTGATATTTTGCAATGGGCATTTGATTGAGGTGCCGATATGCAATATCGTATTGTGAAATCGGGGCTCTCGCGGGCTCGAATAATTAAAAAGCGTGGAGAATTCGATGTGTGCCATTGTCATCAGGGGACTTCCTCGGTCGCGTAGGAGATAGCAATTTGGCGTGCCTGGTAGGTTGGTAAGTCACATTGCGTAGAGCCGCTCGAGCGCATTGAGGGAATTAAGTACAGTTATTACTTGCTGTCGCAGCCGATTTTTCGCGTCACTGGCACTCGCTCTTGATAATTATTTTTGGCACGAGGCCGGTGCTGCGAGTCGTCGTCGCCCTTGTTGTTACTTCCAGCAATAAAATTATCCATACGATACATTAAAGCATCGCGCTTTTATCGCTTTCCTACCCAGCAACTCCATTATCCCGTCGACTTTGTTTATTTCCTGGACGATTATCGGCCGCGTATTCCGCTGGCCGAGCCGAGCAGCGTTCAAAAGTTTAAATAGTCAGAGTTGCATTTCCAATGGGACATTGTCGCGTTGCGTCTGGACGTCGATGCGACGATGTCGTCAAATGCGCGATCGGAGCGGCCGATAATATTTCTAAAAAAGCTTGCTCCACAAATGCCGTTGCGCAGTTAAGGCCTGTTATATGTTAATATACGGCGGTAAATCTTCGGGCCCAATGAAAATAAAAGTATGTGGTAAAGTAAATACCTTGTCGCTCGGCAAATGACAATCCGGAGATCGATGCTAAGAAGCTAAGAAAAGCAAAATGACGGCGGGGCGGTGGGTGGAATGGGGAGGGGGGTTGAGGGAGGGGCGGGGGGAATGGAAGGGGGTAAAGTAACGCGTGAAAATCGAGACCGGCCAATTACAAGCTCACTTTTCAAGTGTGCGCTCGACCGAAGCGTCAATTTCGATTTGAATTTTAATTGAAGGCGACGCAGCGGCAGCGGCGCGGAACTTGTTTTTTCTTTCTTTCGTACACGCGTTCTCCAATCTTCTTACTTATATGGCACGTACATGCGCCCTGCAGTTGCAGCTTCATTGTTTCTTTTTTTTTTTTTTTTTTTTTTTTTTTTTTTTTTTTCTTTCTTAAAACCTTTTTTTCGTTATTCGTCTATGGCACGTTGGCGAGTATATTATAAGCCTTCGCGTCCTCAATTCCAGAACAATAAGTTTCCCCCAGTCCCTCTCGCTCCACCTCTCCCTCTCTCGCTCACTCACGCGCCCTCCCTCCCGCCCTCTCTCGCTCCCTTTTCTTTCTATACTCTACTCTAGAACTTCCTTTTTTAACTACCGCGTGTACAAAGATATTATCTGGCCGCATTTACACACAGACAAAAAACTGTGAGGAGCGAATGAGGAAGGAGGGAGGGGGCATAATAACGCAAGAAAAGAGGGAAGGTGCGTTTCGGTAGTCGGAGGTAATTACGCGAGCGTTATCTCGTATCGAGAGGGAAAGAGAGGAACGAGCATAGAAAGCCAAAGAGACAGACAGAGAGAGAGAGCCTCGTATTAATTTCACGTTTTAATGTGACTAGCGACATTTACATGGTGCAGGTTTGTCGTGTGCGATGATGACGACAACGCTTCATTTCTACTTTCCTACATTCACATGCAGATAAGCTCGTTACATTGGTGTTTCATTATTATTGTGCAAGTCTTGTATGTAAACTTGAAAATACTGAGCTTTTAAATGCTACAAAATTTACGAGTCGGGAATTACATAGAAAGTCGGTCGGATAAAATGCATCAAGTCTAAATAAACTTTCACATATTAATAAACTTGAAGCTCGAGATTCAATGTACATCTAATTACGTATCATATTGATAGGCATTCTCGATAATTTGATTAACAAAGTTGAATGGAAAATCCAATGAAAAGTGAAATGACAATCAAATATATCATTATGTGGTATTACATTATATACTCGCTTATTTATTTACAATAAATATACCGTTTATTTTATTTTACTGCGAATCGAGTTTTAATGTAATATTGACGAAATTCTCATAAACAAGCATTAACTTTACAATCGCTATTTAATTCTATATTATGCGTAACTCGCGTAAAACCCAATTTGCCTCTAATAATTACTCTCAATTTTTTTGTTTGCCAAACAGTTGCGTCATTGATAAAACATACGATCAGATTGATTTTGTCTAATCGTAAGATCGATTTATTTGAACATGAAAATTGGTATTTCACGTGAAATTATCCAACGCAATTATTGGCAAATATTAATTTCAAAACTAGCATTAAAATCATTCGTCAGGCATATTATATAAAGTACATTGATTCGTTAATTCTCGGAGGAGAGAATTTGCATACCATTCGTGCATAACATTACGCTCACTATTTTACCATGTGTAAATCGAATTTCCCGACAGGATGTAAAATCCAAAGTGAAAACTGGCAGTATAATAAAAACTAATATCCCCGACAAGGTCGACAATTTACATCCCCACTAAACTAAAGTAAAGATCTGCTCTGGCGGAGAGTAGAGGCAGAAGGAAAATTCTTTCCTTCCCAAGTCTACAAAAGCTTTGGGACGAATGCGAGCGTGACGTATAAAATTGCACGACGATATTCACGTAATATCCGCAGTGCAAACAACAGAAAGGATTACGGTAAGCTGAAATATGTGGAGGCAGCGTTAGGTGCTGAGGTCGAAGAAGGAAAGAGCGAGAGGAATAGTTAGATTTGGTAAAACTTGGGGAAAAGGCGCGAGCCAGCGGATTTTCCGTCCTCGCGTGCAACTTTTTCCCTCGGTAGTACTCGGAGATAGATAGAGAGGAGAATAACCGCGGCGGGGGCGGGGGTGTTGGGATTCTTTAGCCGACTCAGCTTACGTGCAGTCGCTCTTCTTCTGGATCCGGGCCACGTTTTCCTCGCATAATAATATTCGCTGCGTTATGCCGACGACGAGGTTATTATGGAACGCTGACGGCCTCTTCCTCCAAGACTCCCTCAACGTCCTTACATGTTGAAGGAAAAATTCATAAGGGCGATGTCGAGATTCTATTAGTACGTGTATGAAAATCGACTTGGGCTCGAACGTCGTTAGATCATCATCGTATTACTCGCGTGGAATTTGAAAATATCTTCAACGCAGTTATTCTTGACGCATACACACATTAGACAATTTTAATATTTCCATTGTAATTAAGCAAATATGATATTCATTAGGGTAAGCGTCCTTTTAATATGAATTTATCCTTATATGAATTTCTTATTCTTCAGGCAGCTAGCCAAACATTTTCAAGTGAAATAATTTCATTACCCTAGATTAACCTTTATTTCCTTTATATTCACATACAAGTGCATTCAATTAGAACATAATTAACTGGTAGTCTTAATGGACGGGGCAACTGTTTACAGAACGTATGATGAATAATGAAGTGTTAAGAAGAAGAATTGAATTTCTGTGTCACGTACTTGAGGATCAGTTGTGCAAGTGAAGTTTGCTTGATACTTCAAAGAGAAATTTAATTATAAATGTTCGTAAATTGCAGTGTCTAAGTAATTAATTTTCGACGTTTTTATGCTACTGCCATTGAAATCTACAGGAAAAAAGTCAGAGATACTATGAAATAAATAAAGAATTAAAAACATTTGGAAAATTAAAAGACATATTAATTTTTAATATTTTAATCCTACTAATTTAATAATGTAATTAGCCGTTGCTATCGTAACGTCAATTTCTAAGCACTTAATTTACGACATTAAATTGTAAATGTTCGCCAATTTTGATTCTCCTATTATTTTATCCATTAAATATTGGAACTTTGTTGAAAGTAGAAAAATCTCGCAAAAATTTCCATATATTTTAATCAGATTCAATAAGTGAAAGTGGGTTTGCCAACTTTGTCGCCTTCTTATCTGATTTGGATCAAAATTATAATCGCAGCCACAAATGACCGGAACGTTGTAAATTATTATGTCCAATAGACGAATGGAATGGCTTATGCATAACTTCCGAGCGCGATATCGATGATTATTCCTTACCCACTTGGCTTTCATTTTAACAAAGATCCGTCAACGTAACTGATTGCCCTCTGCATCTCTCACCCGAATAACCACTAAATCGAACCGTAACCAGTCCAAAGATTGCGTCACTGCCCCTCATGCAAATCACCGCCAAATATGCAAATGATTTACACTGAAAAAAGCCCAGATTTAACTATCCCGCAATTTCCCTCTTACTTTGATAATACGCCGTCGTGGTCATTTGACAAAACGTTTCCCGTCCTCCTCCAACCTTCTCCCTTATTTGCTCAAACGGCCAATAATCGCAATCCCGCGACACCGTAACCAACCCCACCAACAGGCCCACGAAATAATCGATGATTTAACCGAGAATCCTCAAGAAGCGCACCTCAACTATGCATTGCCGACAATTCTCGCCAGCTCCAACAGGACTCAACTCCCGAGGACTAATATAGCGGCCTCGCTATTACTCCAGCCGCACCAAACAAACGTACAGACACACACACTCCCCCACCCACCGCGGGACACGCGGAGCAATCGACTCGGCCGTGATATCTCCGGGCAGCCCTGTGCCGATAGAGGAGAAGGGGGGGAAAGCAGAGGGAGCGCTAGAGGATAAAGGCCGCCTCGGAAAAAGTATATTATGCGAGAAAGTGGAGGGAGAGGCGAAGGAGCGCGCAGTCTCCCCCTCCCCCGAGGTGCCCGGAGGTCCTTTCCAGGGACGCGCAGACTGCGAGCGAGAGGCGGCTACCGCCAGTATATTTTCGCGGTCCAGCGAGCGGGTTATTCAATATGCTTGAGCGAGCGCACGCCCCCGAGCAATCTCGGCTCTTTTGGCGGAGCCGGGGTCGAGGATCTGTCGAGGATCAGTCGAGGATGCGAGCGGCTCTAGGAGTTACTCGCGCATGCGAGATTCGGCCTATCGAGCGAGGACGGGCGATTCTTGCGATTTGGTCAAAGGGCCCGCGAGGGATGCTGCTCGCTCGAAGCTCCGCGATTTATCATCGGCGGTGGCACGTGAGCACCGCTCGGATCGAAGGTCAGAGCAGGTCGGTTTGACAAAATAAATCGGGCGTAAGGATCGGGCGACGACGACGAGAGGCGCTCGGCAGGCAGATCGAAGGGCTCCGAGTGGGATGATGGTACGTGGAATTTAGAAGGTCGCTGCCCGTACTTTTTTTACAGCCTCGAAAGTGGTAACTTGGAGCTGCGTTCGAATGTAAAAAATGGTTCTGCTTAATGCTTGAAATGCCAGCTCTAATAGCGAGGGAGGGGCAAGTTTGCGGGTACGTAGAAGCGAAGAATGGGAGCCTTGGTCGGGGCTGGTGAGGTACACGAGCCGCGTATCCAAGGCCTTTAAGGAACGAAAATCAAAGTATCGGTGACCATTGTCCTCCGAGTGCGCGTTAGAGCCTTATAAAAGCCGATGCATTGAGCTTCTTTTAATTTAGAACAATTACGCCAATGATGAATGGGATCTCGTCGCATTATTCTCCGCGTGTCTGTGTCTCTTTACTTTTTTATTTACTGGATAATCGCCGGGCGATCAATAGGATCGAATTTTTGATCAACTTGGCCACAATGTATCCCCCATACACCATTTGTAGCATACGAGATCCTAACAAACATTGCCTGCCTCCTTACAATTAATGCTCTTTCTCTTTATATTGAGTGCTCGATACAAGGAATTAGTGTATTTGGTTAAGCGGGTTTTTCAGATTTGCCGTTATAGATAGGCGGCGTTTAATACACGTACCTGAAAGTCGTAAGAATTTCATGTAGCGTAATGAAAGAATTGAGCGATAATATACTCACTAACGCATATTGAAAATCTACTGTTTGCGTTGTTTTTTGTTTTGTTTCTCGTTTGGTTTGGTTTTTGTTTTGCTTTGCTTTTTACGACGACAGTGAATTTATGAAGATATATATATATATTACATATGTGTATTGTGCACTGAAATTGCAGGAAAGACTTTTATGCGGGAACTTCTTTGTTAACTTAGCTCATGTACTATCTATTATTGATAATTGTATTTAGAATGGCATTATTTTATTCTAAAATGATATTATTCATAAGTTCGTAAGAAAAATTGTTTTTACAAAATACATGAAACTTGGTGTTAATCGCAATACAAAGAGCAACTATTGATAATGAATTCTATTCAAGTGAATTAAAAATAATGCCCTTTTGATATGTACTCGAACACTTTAATTTACTAATCTCCTTTTGAAATAGTAATAATTTAATTTAATGTTTAATATTGTTGAAAACTCTGCTGCTAATATGCCGATTATTTTCAATCAAAATGAAACTTTGCTCGATTGGAAAATATTGAAAATTTTCTGCTTGTGTGTGTGCGTGCGTGTGTGTGTGTTGTACGTTAATATCTGTCACATAAAAATTCACATGGAAGCCAAAGTCTATGGTTTAATTGGGAGTATCAAGAGTTCGCACAACTAAAATCTCATATCAATATCTGAAATTACAATCCCCGATAACTTCCTGCTTGTGTAGAGGTATCTTTATTAATTAGAATGTGTCGAGTCCAAGTTCTATTCGGATAGACTTCTACTCACGTCTCTTAAGCATATTCCACAACAAAGCTTCTAACCTTTTGGTCGCGAAGTAATTTATTCGGTGGCCAGGAGGAGCTTAGCTATGATATATAAGAAGCCAGACTAATTGTACCATACTAATTGTAATATCGCAAGCAGTGCTTACATTGCAATAAATACATTCTCAAAATGATCGATGTACGAGAGAAGTAATTATTATATGAATTTACAGCCATTATACCCTCATTAAATATATATACAATAATAAAAATACTTTTATGACACTCTTAATCTTTGAAATGTAATGCCGACCTTCCTGCTTCCGTGCAAAAGATGATTGATTATTTTATATAATTCTTGCCGCGTTATAAATCATTCGCTAGGTGTGTGTGGCCTACAATACATTTGCATAATTATTTCCAGTCAATTGACATTCTTATTATTTCTTCTCGAGCATTTCTCGAATCATTTATTGCCCATCGTCGTCAATACAGAACTACTCCAAGGCAACATCGAAACACCAATGGAATTCCTATTGTCGACCAACTTTTCTTGGGAAAAGCTTTTCCCATCTCTCCTCGAGGCACGCCAATAAGGCGCAGTGATCGAGTATATGTAAAAGAAGCCGAAACACAGATGTAACATACAAAAGGGATTGGGCGCAGAGGGATTGGGAGAGGCACGAAATATGTGCGGCGCATACGTGCGACAATGAAGCTGAAAAAGTCGGCTGTGCGAAAAACATTCGTATACAGACAGGGACTTTGTGAAAATCTGATAACCTCGAGAGGATCGAGGAAAAGAAAACACGTCGATGGCTAAGGCAGTCCTCCCTTCGAGAAACTCTAGTCGTATACGATGAACAAGTTGCTCCTTACATATGAGCATCTACTATGTGCACAAGCCTCGAAAATTCTCCGAAGGGTGGGTCTCTCTCTCTCACTCGTTCCCTCTTTCCCTTCCCGTCCTTTACCTCGCTCACTACGACGACACTCCGATAAAGTTGAAGCTGCGAAGCTTTGATATCGGCAGTGGCAGAAACTTACGATGTCGAACAAGTTGCGCATTTTAGGATCGATAGGCGAGAGCTTGGTCGCGCATAAGTTTCTGAAAGCAGCAAAATGTTGTTTCGCAGAATTGAATGCGTAGCCCGAGTTTATGCAATAATTAATTTGTAAAATCAAGTACCCAACGGAACTTGGCTCGTTGTGCGTTTTTAGCGCTTTGCAAGCAGCTTTACACAGCTACCGGACATATTCGCGTGCTTAATGCGTCAAGTTCGAACAAGTTTGCAAATGGCAATATGAGCATTGTAAATGTATTGGAGTCCTCCGTCTGAAAGTCTCGCGTATAATAAAAATCCATCGGTTCTGTCAATTGCCAAATTCATTAGGCCATTCCGAGCGTTCTTTTGACGCGGCGAACGGAGCATTACCGGTAACAAGAGAACATATCATTAGATCGAGTCACGTGCTCGTACGGAGGTGTTATTAATCGATGTTTTGAACTCGCTAGTCAAAACTTTTGTATCTTAGCTTGTAGCTTAAGTGCTGGGAGCAGCCGCGCGCGGCAGCACAATTGAAAATGATTGGTATTACCGATCGGTCGACTACATCGATTTTCTGTCAACTAGATAATTCATAAATCGTATCGTGCACACTGGGATCACGCAAACGACGAAGCAATGATAATCAATTTCGTCAATTGCATCTCGACTTCCAGCACCCGTAAATACACGCGTCCAGCCATTAAGCCAACCGTGACACCTGCGCCTCCTTTGTACGCACACGCGCTCACCCACCTGTGCACACGCGCGCTCACGCACACGGCCGCGTATACCTGCTGGCACCTCCAGCCGGAGATCCAAAATGATAGATAGCGTCCTCGTACGTCTGTCCTGCTCTACGCCGGCCCCACCCCCCCTTCCCCCCCACGCTTTTTCTAATGATTCCCAATTTATACGTTCACGCGAGATGTATCGCGCGCTTGGTGTTTGCGCTTGTGGTGGTGGTGGCACGACCACTCGACTCGTAAGCATTGGGCGTGAACTTTCGGCTCCCTTTTCAAGCTGGTATGCGAGAGGAGCACTTTTTGTACGAATTTGTCAAGTCGTCGCTCTTCTTTATGATTTATGACGTGTTGTCACTGATGTGCCGCCTCGTCTTTATTCCGTTCGCTCTTGTTCCATCCTCCGGCACCGAAGCCGAGGAACGCGAGGCTCCCGTTAATTATGGGCGAATTTCCGATTGGCGGCTTCTCCGTAAAACTAATCTAGCATAATAAGATAATTCCAGTGCAACCAGGGATGAGGCTACGAATACTTGAAAATTTAAAATCAAAAGCATCCGATAGCGCCGGAATAGATGGGAGCAAGAGTAGTGCGAGGAATTAAACTCGGCGCTGAAAAATTGTTTATCAATCGTTGAACGTGAGCATGAGCCCACTTTCGCTAATTCGCAGCGTGCGTTCCTGCCTAATGATAACAAAAAAAAGAAAAAAAAAACTCATCGATGCTGTAATTAGTCTATTAGCGTGTTTCCCGATTGCGGTACAGCTGTCATGGCTCCTTTCTCGAACCTCGTTTCTCTCGCCTCTTTCACGCATAGTGCCGTCAACCCCTGCTATAGACGGAGACAAAAGTCTGGTCTGCTTTTGGGCAATCGCCATGGGGGTCGGTCAGACGTTTTGGAAAGCCGAGGTAGGGGTGAGCTCGGTATATATATATGCGTCGTATTAAAGCGGAATATTGGACTGCCAGCCACTAATTTTTCTCCAAGGCCGTGTCTCGTTCCAACACCCCACCACCCACTCTCTCTCTCTCTCTCTCTCTCTTTCTCGTGCGCGACCTATGCGCGCGCACACACACCTTATGCGACATCACACGCACGCATCCCGTATAAATACACGTTTCTTCGCCTTTCACTTCTCGATCTCTACCTTTATCTTCTCAGTGCCACTGGCACAAGTTGCTACGCGGCACTCCAGCTCGCTTCTGGTTCTGATGAGAAGTTTTTGCTGCCGGGCTGCCAGCGACTTGGCTTCGTATCCCAAATATGCCCTCCGTCGCCCTAATCGCAGCCCGAGCACTTGCCTTTGCAAATCTCTCGTGAGTCGCGGGAGACTATAGCCGAGCATTCCTGTCGCCACACTTTCTGCGATTTTCCTACCGAGGCTTTAATTGCGGATGCCACGAGCTTATCTATATTAAATCGGAATAGAGCACTTTAGGGCAATGTAGTTGGGATATTTTTGCAAGTCATTTGGTAAATGCGCGCGTTAGTGGGAGCCTGGAGGTATGGCAGCCGCCCCGCAGCAGCAGGTGAAAAGTCGAAAAAGCCTTCTGCAAATAAATTAAAAAGCAATTTAAAGATTCGCGCAAGATAACTCTCGACTGTATGAGACTGTACGAGAAGTGAATTGAAGAGAGGGAGAGAGAGGTAAGCAGTTCTTAATTGCTTGTGTGCGTGGTTGGATTTGTAACCGGACGACTAGTGCGCTACTGCAAATAATTAATATCATTGTTAAATAAACGCGGCAAGCCCTCGATAATATAATCGCATAGGTCCAATAATGGAATGAAGTCTAGTGATGCGACGATTTCGCCGAAATCCTCGGCTAATAAATACAATAATCGCCGTACGCGGCGCCTCAAATTGTCGACGCTATTAACGAATCGAGACAATGCTCGGATCGAATTCCAAGGCCCTCCGAGGCGCATATATATATATATATATCTCGATACTCTCCTCCATCTTTTTTCCCCATAAAGCACAAACGAGCCTCCAACTGGACCCCTCCAAATGAGAATAATAAGAAAATTGGATTTCACAGTCTCGGGGAAAAAAGAACGGCAGGATTCATAAGGGGTAGGATGCAATTACCCGAAGAAAAAGGAGAAGCGGCGACAGAGGAGTGCTCGGGCACCGGCCGCACAAACAATAAATCGCTCGCTCGCGTTAGGTGCGCGCCAAGAGAAATTGCGCAATCAGCGAATCCCCTGAACACCTCGGGCGGCTTTTGTATCGCGCCCCGAAACAAACGATCGCGAGATAAAAAGCCGATAGAGGCGCTGGACCGGCGGTGGATGGGGGGGTGAGGGTGAGGGGGAGTGAGGGGGAATACGCGCGAGGATCGATGGTCACCAGCGGCCGATCATTAAGGCCGATGGTAATGGCCACTCATTAAGCCCGGCTAAAGCGACGTCATTTGTGCCAGTCGGAAAAGACTCCCGTGCGAGCCGGCGAACAATGTAAGTCGATGTACTTGGCACGACCTGGCCAACCGCTCCCCGGCTCCCCCCCTCCACCGATCCCACGCGCTCCCTCAATTTACAGATGTTTCGTTGTCCGCGGGACTCGTGGCATGGATTTTCGGCGGGGAGTGGGCGCATGAATTGGAACGGCTTAACCCCGAGAGCGGCCGACGCGTTAAATATCCCCGGCCGCTCGCATTGCTCAGCCGGAATTTTAATTAATGCCGAGCGCGAGAGCCACGCCAATAAGCACGAGCCTCGCACTGTCGCAAATGCATTTCGATTATTTGGACGAATGCTCGGGAGGAGCGCTGGACCGAGCAGCAGTTACGAGTTCATTATTATAGAGATTATTATTGTTGTTATTGTTGTTATTGTTGTTATTATTGGATCGTCGATTCGGGAAATGGCAAAAAGCGGAAACAGAATCTCCAAGAAGTCAAGTTGAGCCACATAGCGGACACGTGTGCCGCGTGTATTTACCTCGGCGTAATTAAACCAAGGCTTAACGTGAAAATACACCTCCTCGGGCTTCTTATATTATATCGTCGGGCGAGATTACATCCGCGGCTGCGTTTATTCCGGGCGATTGTAATTATTCCTTTGAAATAAACATTGCAGGCGTAGCTGTGACCCTCGTCACTCATACTTCCCTGGACGGCGACGAAATAATCTAGCCGGCGAAATAATAATATCCCCATCAGCTTAGAGAGCTACACCAGCGGATATAAATAACCGTAAATTATTTATGTTAGCGAGCTCGAAGGCCGCTCATGGTGCTCACTGCGAGAAAGGATACGTACGGGAGAGAGAAAATAAAGAGAGAGAGAGAGAGAGAGAAAAAAAGAAGGCCGGCCGCGCTCGAAAGAATTGTGGCCAAAAAGTATGCCGAGGCAGGTCAAGCGCTGCTCTGCTGCTCCAGGACGGAAAGCGATACCTTCGCCTCGGACTTTGTGTTGAGGCCCGAGTGCGCATTGGAAATGAAATATGGCGGCGGAGTGGCACCGTGGCACGATTCGTCGGGAGCCTCTTTCAAATAACTTGGCATAAGCCGGAAAGTAGGAGCCGACTTACCAACATTATCAGCGAGATTAACGCCCGCTAATGCGCTTATTTGCTCAATGTGCGAATTACGCCCGTTATTGCCGAGTGCCATATCTGCGTGCGTGCGTGCGTGCGTGCGTAAGGGTGCTTGTACGTGCGTATGTGGGAGTGGGTGGGGGGGGGGACAGCGTGGCTCGTGGTCCGTGCGTAGCTACTGTTTTTCCCTTTTGATTGTCTATGGTACATCGCGGTCTCCCAAGGGCTCCGCAGAGGGTGAGATTAAATCGATTAATACAAACGCAATTACACGAGTAAATAAAGAAGATCGTACCTCGTTGGGTACACGGCTTGGTGAAAATTTTCGATTTTCAGAGACCTCGCGTGGATGCCGCTTCTTGTGCTCGCCTCTCATTTTACTTTGGAATTATCGATGTAGCTGATTCGCATGTACGAAAGTCGAGAGCACATTGCTCGCCAGACAGCCCTTGACGACCAAATGCCATTTAACCCTACGTATAATGATATTTTGAGGCAAACTTCGGCCTCAAGGTGGCCACGTATTAGGATTGTTATGCTTTAAGGAGGCTCGGCTTCAAGGGGACGTGAAAAAATATCGTATTTCGATGATTAATTAAAATGATAGCGATAAAATGATGGCGAAAAGTCATATAGACCGATAGAGTGTTGAATAAGCAATAGTTGACGGGACCTAACGACAACATAAAGTACCAAATTATCGGGACATTGTATTCGAGAGCATAAGCATTTGGAATTGAGATGTCGAGGGCAAAAAGGTTAATACTTTGTTTAATCGCAACGAGTATTTTTCAGGAGTGAAAAGAGTTAAACGCGAAAGTTGCCAATCTAACCGCTACTCAATTACGCTTCCCCCTCCACAAAAGGAGGTGAAAAAGACAGAGCGGCAACCCGTTCGTCGCGATTCCCGTGCTCAGTATACGATATCCCTCGGATCTTGTGACGCTTGTTTGCGCGCAGGAGTGAAGGACGTAGCGGGACGGCGCGGCAAGTGTGCGTGCGAGTGAGAGAGAGAGAGAGCGAGAGAGAGCGGGTGGGTGGGTGGGGTGAGGTGGAGCGTG
>JAPYYT010003725.1:0-11875 GCA_030522565.1 Ceratosolen corneri | reverse complement strand
TGAATGCATGCAAGTGTGAGAACGCGCGCGCACGAGAGAGGAACACGGACAGAGAGTGAACAAGTTTGCAGGAGGCGCGGAGGAGCGAGACGACTGCAAAAGGAAGGAACATAACCAGGCTTTGCTCGCTAGCAGCGCGCCTGCACGAAACGCACAGCAGCGCGCGCGCGCGCGCGCTCGCCCGTTTACACGCACACCAGCAGCGGTGCCTATATCACCGCACGTACACTTAGTGGGCTGACACGAGTCACAGGGACACGCTCGCCGGGAAGAGCGACCAAGACGCAACGCGCTCTAGGCTCGAGGTGTAGGCTGTGGAGTGGGGGACGGAGAGACTCTGATGGGAATCCGGCCGAAAATTACTAAGGACCGAGAACGTGTGGGGACGAGGTAGAGACGTTGCTGCGATATGGCCCCATTACGGATGTCGACTGTCGCTTATGCCACGCAGCCGCGATGGCCTGCGGCCCATCTCTCGCGAGCTAATTGCCGCCGAGGAGCTGCCACGATAACCGATAATCGGACCACGAGATCCTCGCTATTGTCGCCGTCTTCACCTCGGCGGATTAACTTTGGGCGGCCGGCGCCTGCGAGCCTTCCCACTGGCCGCTCTAACCGACCAGCCGGCTAATTCCGAGCAAGAGTAGCAGTCTGTCGCACGACAATCTCTCGAAATATGCAACGCGTAGGCGGCCCGCTCGACGTGGAGATGCTACGCTCGCAAATCGAAGCGACCAGGTAACAAAGTCACATGGATATTCGCCGAAGCAGCAGCGACGTTATTTTTCGTTGGTGTACGCCACTCTGCCCTATAAGAGGGCTTTCGTTGCAATTGCTGCCGCTGACGTTGTGTTGTGTTGTTGTTGTTGTTGTTGTCGTTGCTGTTGCTGTTGTTGTTGTTGTTGCTGTTGTTGTTGTTGTTGTTGTTGTTGTTGTTGCTGTGTCGTCGTCGCCGCCGCCGACGCCGCCGCCGCCACCGCCGCCGCCGCCGCCACCGCCGCCACCGCTGTCGCCTCTCCGCATCCGCCTTCCATCGCCCCTCCTGCACCCGGGCAGCCGCCGCCATACGATTCGCTGCTTTTTCTGCCTCTGCACGTTGGCCCGAAGATTACAGTTTTGTCTTTATTTTAACAGAACTGGCCCAGGGACTGGCTTTCTCGGAATGAATCGATCGCGCGACGGAATATTAAGAGAGCCGGTTCCACGCTTTGTTTAGAAAATCTAGGCAGTGGCTTCCGAGGGTTCGCAGGGGCCTCGTCGCCCCGCTCGGCATCCGACAGCAGTTCACACTTTCCTCTCGGCCGCTAAATGCTTATTAGCAATTGCAGCCCGGTGCCATAATATAAAGTGCCGTGGAAGCAGGAGCTGCAGCCCAATTGCGAGAGGCCGATGCGCCGAGGAAGCGAGGAGCGAGCGGCGCTCGAGCCATTGTTACTTCTTTGTATCGCTCTCTTCTGTTTGCCTGCAGTTCGGAGAAGGAACGCGGCTACGTACGAGGCGCTCCTATGATGCGTCACTCTTATTCGGGCTGCCAATATTTCGAGCGAGCCAACACGCCAGTCGGAGAAATATCCGACTCGCGCCCTGCGCAACCAAAGAGCCGCCCTCAATTGGCCAAAACGCTCGACGACGACGCCTGCACGCCGAGGCGTCGTCGTCGTCGTCGTCGTCCTATTTGCGTGAAAATTAAAAAAGCACGGAGCGCAGATGAAATAACGGCTGCGCAGGGGAAGCGTCCCACATCCCAAGCGCCTGCTTATATCGCGATGTGAAAGATGAGGCGAAATGATAAACGAGCCCTGGATTTGCGACTGTGAAATTGAAATGCATTACGCAGACACTCGCCTGCGAGCATGTACGGGCGCGCTATTGTTGTTATTATTATTGCGCATTCGAGTTTTTGTTCTGGCTGCTTTCATAATATTGAAACATTATGACCTTTGTCGAAAGAGAAAAAACATTGCCGCAGTTTTGAATTACATTCGTAAGCGTCAATTAAACGCACGAATCCACGGCAGAGTCGCCAAACCTTTAAACAACATTATAAGCGAGCCGTAGTTCTCCCGTTAAGCGAATGAGCGATTAGGAGGGGCTACGCTATACAGTTTAGAAAATTTTAAGGGCCGAATGGGCCGGGCGGAGGGGGAGCGGGCTCGGGTGGAGGGTGGGGAGAAAAGAGAGGAATCGTGTACGTGAAATTGCCACGCTTCTAGCGCGCTGTTTATTTAACATTAGTGGAATAAATGAAACGTCACTGGAAACGATATGTAAAAATTTTTACATAAAACTTTATTCTATGCATGCACCACTGCATCTGCGTCGAAACTTACACTGCACAATGGAAAATCACGTTCAAACGACTTGCAGAACTCTCAGCATCATGTTTTCTAGCTAATTCGATAATAATACTTTTGTGCCCTTACGTATGAAGCTTTACACATGTATACATAATTTTATGCTATATATAACCGTATTTTATTATGCTTTCGGTATACGGTTTTTTTCTTTTCCTTTTTTTTCTACATACGAACGCAAATCTTAACTAACTGTACCCGAACTCGCTTACGTGCAAACTTTCGATTAAACTCGGTATTATGTAAGGTTCGTATCAATAAATTTCAAATTAGTTTTATCCAGTATTTGCATAGTCCACTCATTTGTATCAATTTATTTAAGCTGATTCGCTTGACGCGATTTAGATAAATGTACATATATATATATATATATATAACTAAAAACTGTTAACAATGTCGACAAACACATCATTAGGACGTGCAGTAATATTGTGGATAAACATTAAAATACAATAAAGACAATAAAAGTTGTCCCTACGAGGAGTTGGAAGGCTAAATGGCCAATAATTAATATTATAAGACCAAATGATGAAAATATGTGTCCAGATTTCGCACGCGCACATTCTGCGACGCACACAGATGCACGTTGGGACGGTGGGTGGGGGGGGAGCATAATTGACGCGAGAATGTCCAAATAAAATGCGTCTTCTTATAAGAAATCTAAGCTTTCACGCCTCGTGCCTCGACCAGTGTAACATAATACATTTCCCCAGTACATCCCAATAAGGTCGATAACGACATACGGGCTTAGTAGTTATCGGACAACAGACTGCCTGCAAATGTAGGGAGTGTAAGCAGCGAAGTAGGAGTAATAAGTCGTGCTGGATAGCAGGTAGACGCGGTCGAGAGCGACGAGATGTATCAGGACACCTCTCTTACCTCGTCAGACCACACAATTATTCAGAAGAAGAAAAAGAGAAAAGAGAGAGAGAGAGAGAGAGAGAGAGAAAGGGATCATCCCATGACAGAATACGAACGCTCATGCGGTTCTCATCCATAAAGAAATGGCGCTCGCTCATTGACTAAGTGTGTGTCAACTGGGCGACGTTGGCCGTAAGTTGGTGGTGACATTTCAGCCGGCGATTCGTTAATTATTTTCGAAATTACGGCGGCCTCTCCATTTACAGAGCCCATTCGTGCCGAGCACGCCGGCACATTCGCCGAGAACATAAAGTTACCATTTGTAGTGGGGCCCTCTATCTCTTGTGGCTGAGGCTGCCTGTGTACGTCGGATGAAAGAGAGCGATCGGAGAGCTGCTCTAAAGCGTATCGATTAATTTCACTCTCAAAGACTCGACAGTCTTATTAAATGCCGCTCTACTATATTTATAAGACGAAATGCCCTAGCGATAGGAGGCTAGATCGTCCGTAACATATCAATGAGCGCCAAAAATTGAAATGAGATTTAACGATTATCAGAATCGAATGCGTGGCTATCTGTTGGGCACCGAGTCATTAAATTGCCATTAGGCTATTTATTGACAGCGGCAACGGCATAAAACGCACCGACTGCCACAATAAACGCACCACCTCTGAGAATAAACGAGGTTGCTGCTGTTGTTGCTGTTGTTGTTGCTGCTGTTAAAAACACAGCATAAACAGAGGCCCGAGCTCATGTCGAGCATCAATAAGAATAACCAGTTGGGAAAATGTGCCGAAACGACTGGCAGTCGTCGCGCGTCGCGTGCGACGGGTGGGGCGGGGCGGGTGAGTGGGGGTGGGGGGGACGAAGAAAAACAATCGCACGGAGGCTTATACAGCTGTAGCAGTTGCGTAGATACGTATCGCGAGTGTCGCCCATTATGTTGGCGCGTATTTGCGTACGTGCGCGTTGGGCCAATCGATTTGGGCGTCAGGAGGAGTGCTCGATGGAGCGCCGAGGACAAGAGCGTCGAGGGGCTACGCCGATGGCTCGTGCCGGCTATTCGAGGCCGCCGACACATTATTATTGAAGTTGTCTCTGGCCGTTGTGTTGCGTGCGAGTGGCCGCGATCGCGCTCGGCGCCACCTCGGCGCTCTTTTCCCCTTTTTCCCCATTTTCCAATTATCGCGTAAGGGAGGTAAATCACCGCTCCTTTCTCTTTACCGTGAGCGCCCCTCGCGCCTATCGTTCTTATTTTTTGGGCAATCAGCTTCACGACCTCCCGACGAAATCCCGACGAAATTTCCTGATCCGAGTGTCCGCGCGATAGCGCCTGCACCGAGAAGCTTCGTCGGACCATTCTTATCGCCGACGGGGTGTCATCTCTCGCATGGGTGTCTTATAAATCACGCCACATTCGCGAGTTTGGGCCGGCCGAGGCCAAAGTACGCCGCCGCGCAGTTGAGCAGCAATTAGTTGCCATCTTATTTCACGAGCTTGAATATGCTTTTAAATAGCCTTGCGACGACGTGTTGTTCCCTCCTCCTCTCGTGGTCTCCCGGCTCCGATTAGGCCTGCGACGATATTTAAATTGACCGCGTATTATATTTTATCGTTAAATTGTATCGAGAGACCCTGTTAATGGCTCTACTTTCGACGAATGTCCGCGATCGATAGCTCGCGTCGTGTAAGCATCCATTATTAATAAGCGAATTCAATCACTCGGCGAATTTACCTACAATGTTATCTCTCGAATACGTCCCGCTCGATCCAAGCAATTTCACAAAAAACGAAAAACCCAACGACAAAGCGTGACGACATACTTATTTCTGCCGGGGAATTCTCTCCCAATCGGACGCACAATTAATTTACAAGTGATCTCGCTGCTCCCGTTATAATGTTTGCTCGCAATATTAACGAGCGAAATGTCACATCGGCCGCTATTTATTGCTAATAATCATTAAAATTTCAGCCACCACCTCTCGTCGAATCCAACAATACGAGCGAATTTCATTTGAATGCGCGGCAGAGCCTCGTTGTCGAATCGGCCGATTATTTCCTTCATTATCGAGCGAGCGAATCGGCACGTCGCTTACGAGATGCACACTTGCAAAAATATGCGCTCCGCCCCTCATCCACTCGAACTACCGACGACGGGCCACGCATTCGGCGCGCGCACTCGCTTTCTATTCGCTTTCTAGCGCGCGATTAGCTACTCGCGCGCGCGACAATCGCGCTCCGCGAATCCTCCCGCGGCGCATCGGTCATTAGTATTTTTGGCCGAGATAAGACGCTGCGTGGCAAGAGCACCGAAACGAGACACAGCTCCCGAGTGCGAGCGCGCGGCCCGCTCGGCCCGAGGCGGCCTCGAACGCCAAGCAAATATAGAGAAGAGCGAGCCAATGAATGTTTAGTTTATCGGAGTTCCCGTCGCAGCTTGAAGTCGGCCCGCCCGATCGGTGGTGGAGGAGAGCGCGGCGAGCATAGCGATGGGCGCGAGTTCGGCCTGCGAAGCGATTTTGCCAGAGCCAAACGAGCGACGCATTCCAAGCGAGGGGGGAGGGGGGGCTCTCGCGCAGCCCACCGCAAACACTCCCAACAACTGACCAGGTTGTAAGAGCGACGGCTGTCCGCCTCAGTCTGGATACAGAGAGGTCCGAGTGACGGCAATTTGCCTGCTGCATAGCTCACTCCTACGCCTTTGCGCGGCGGCGCTTCCACTTTCTTCCCGCCTCGCGCGGCTTACATTCTTCGGCGGGCCGCTACGTTTTCCAGACTATCGGTTTTCTTTTTGCCGATGGACTACTGATGGGGCCCCCCCACCCGCCCCCGCGAACTGCCCGGCTTGGAAACTCTACCGCAGCTCCGTCCAAATAGCCACGTACGTACATGTCCCCTAGAAAAAACCAAGCTAAACTAGGCTCCCCCACCCGCTAACCACCGCCGGCACCGCCGCCGCCACCGCCGCCACCACCCCCGGCCCCTCCTCGCTCCTCGCTCACTCGCTCGCCCGCTCCCCTCTTTATCAACTCACGTTTCTGTGCCAGTTTTTGTTTGCTTGCAAAATCTTGAATGTCGCCGTCGCTCGACCGACGGGTCAGGCATCTCCGGGAGCAGAGGCGAGCCAAAGGATCGCCGATTACATGCCCGTATACACGCGCGCGCCTATTATTCCTAAATTAGTGATTCTCGTAAGAAATGCTACGAGGTATGTGCGGTGCGTAAATGCCGCGTGCTTAATTTATTAAATTGAAAGACGTGAGCGTGCTGACGATCGTGCAGCAATATATTGAATTACAAGTATTGCCCAATGATGTTATTGTTAAAGTACTCGGACCGAGGCATATGGTTACGTTGACAATAGATTGCGCGAGCGCGGATTCGCCTGCGCCCCCGCACGATAAGCATAGCGAAGTCTGACACGCGCGGAACCGGAGGATCTCCGCTTGGCGCGTTCTTTTTCCACTGAACGCGGGGAAAGAAAGATCCGAGCGTAGCGTGGCACAGCTCTCTCTCTCTCTCTCTCTCTCTCTCTCTCTCTCTCTCTCGCTCTCTCTCTCTCTCTATTCCTCGTCCGCGTTGCTCTTGTCCGAGTATTGAACGAGCGAGCGAAGCAGGAGAAACCCACGGGCTGTAGAGAGACAGAAACAGGGAGATAGAGAGAGAGATAGAGAGCGAGCGGGAGAGAGAGAGAGAGAGATTGAGAGAGAAAGAGAGCCAGCGGGAGAGAGTGAGAGCCGGAGAGAGAGACAGAGGGAGATAGAGATAGAGAGAGAGAGAGAGAGAGAGAGAGATAGAGATAGAGGGGGGGAGAGCGGCTCGCACTCGCAGCAGCCCACCCGCCAGCGCTAAAGTTCTCTCTGAAATGCGACGGTAAGAGCGCCTTCCCCTCCCCGCCAGTCACGACGGCGGACCAGAGCGGAGAATTCTCCCCGCGCAGTCCAATCGCGCTGAGCCGCACATATACCGAGGAAGAGGGCGGAGGGCCGACGGCTGTTGGGGGAGCGGGGCGCGGGGCCAGGAGGAGGAAGAGGAGGAGGCGGAGGTGGTGGAGGTGGGATGAGGGGGAGGGGAGGTTAGCAAGAGCGATGGAGCTAGGGCAGCAGCCAGGGGGAGAGGGGCACTTGATCGAACGCTCTTTCCTTCTGTCGTTCCTTTTTTACGCCGAGAAATGGCCGAACGAGCCGATCCGACCGGACTCGCTTTTCCCTCCGTGGTCCCCTGATTGTGCTTATAAATGGAACAAACCAAGGAATCGATGACGCGTTCTTCCAACTAATGCATTATTATCTCTCCGACTGACTGATGAGCGCCGGAAATATATCCACGAGCCGGATTTTCGACATTCCGCCATTCGAGTTTCACTTGCTAATTTTCATCTAATCTAAGAATCGCCGTGGAATGTCGTCGCCCTTTCTACACTTTGGCCCTCCTGCCTTACTTACTCGTTACCATCCTCAATGCTCGTATTAACGTCCTGATTGTCAATGACGTAAACCACGGGGCGCCCGGCACTTTATAGACACCACCACCCACCCACTCACCCCCCCTTTTGTCCGTCATTTACTTATCTCGTTACGGGCGCAATGAATTCTGTTGGACCAAAACTGTGCATTTACTTGCTTTGGGGACTTGTATAATAAGAAGGGCAGCTCGGCTAAAAGCGCTCGGAATAATTCGTTGAAAGCAATGAATGTTTTGAAGCTTACCTGGACGGGGGACTGTGCCACAGCTCCTCCTAGTTGCGGCTTAGCTTAAATGTATCACTCTCACTCACTCCCGGCAGCTCCTTAGCCTTGTAAAATCATCCCTTATTTCGTTTCGATATTTTTTCGCACGCACCAGCACCAGCACCACACAAACCCGACAGCTTTCGTCACTCGAAAACGCTCGAGAAGGAGACTTACTAAACAGTCTCCACGTACTCCCCCCTTCCAATATCTCCGGCCTCCTGTATACTCTCGCTTAACTTTATTTTTCCCTTATCTGTGATTCTCCGGTTCGTTCCCACCGCTTCGTCAACAGCCGAATCGATTATCCGGGCATCTTTTATTTTAGCATCTGCACTGTCCTTCACTCGGCCTATTGGACTGTCTTTTGTCTTTTCTCCTTCTTGCACTATAGACCGCACTACCTCTACCTAGATGATGGCAAAGCAGAATGGCCAAATTAGTATTCAGGTTAGCTTTGTGATGGACTGTGGAGGATGGGAGGGGGGGAGGAATAGTAGAGTCGGAAAGGGAGTATAGGACAGTCGGACGTAAGGGAGAAAATTAATAAAAAAAAATGTGCGAGAGAGGCGCATCGTGATCCGGCTGCTCTCGTAACGCGACCATTTACGTGCTGAAAATTTTTAGCTTCTTCCGAAACGGAGATCGCGAGTCAACGACATCGAGAACCACTACGCCACCCCTCCTCGCTCCCAAACGACGCGTGTATACGTGTAAATTTCCGATATTAGCTTCGCGCCCCTTGAATCGATGCGATACGCCCGGACGGGGCGAGAAAATGTCCCCTCCTCGTGCAACTACACAACTCAGCCACTAGATATTTCCAAAACGTAATGCGTAAAGAGGTTGGCGGAGTTTAGAGCCGCTTAATTCTCTCTCTCTCTCTCTCTCTCTCTCTCTCTCCCTCCCTCTCTCTCTCTCTCCCTCCCTCTCTCTCCCTCTCTCTTTTACAATCGGTCTCTTCTTTGTTCGGACGTTAACGGGCGATTTGACGATAGATTATTTCGAGATGCACGAGGCAGAGAAAATGTTTGTTCAATCAGGCTCGCATTGTAGAAACAATAATGGTGAGGTTAGAATATATAGACGAAAATTTATTGACTGGACAAATGAGTGCAAAGAGCATTTTTTTCTTTATCTTTGCAAACTACGCGGAAAAAATATACGAGTCAATGTAAAGCTAGTGTAGTGGAGATAATACGTCTCGTTCTTTGAGCACAATACAAAGGAAAGCGACTTTAAATTCGGTTTAAATGAATCAGATAATGCAATAAAATCTATTACAAAAGACTACTTTGTGTTTCTGAATATTGTTAAATAACACAATTAGAGTGGTTGTGAAAATTCGCAAATTACACTATGATGATAAAAGAAAGGAAAGAAAAAAAAGAGAGAGAAAAAAAAA
The DNA here is from genome assembly GCA_030522565.1 of Ceratosolen corneri. Classification (NCBI taxonomy): domain Eukaryota; kingdom Metazoa; phylum Arthropoda; class Insecta; order Hymenoptera; family Agaonidae; genus Ceratosolen; species Ceratosolen corneri. The sequence goes on along the minus strand of JAPYYT010003725.1, from coordinate 2,524 downwards.
CAAGCAAGAAATTCAATTTGTATCTCGTCTTATTTTGTGTCTTTTATCTTTATTAGATAATCCCATTTGCATTCACGTTTCATTAGCTAATCTATTATAATGAAAATAATTTATTATAAGGAAAGATAAGTTTTGATGATAATAAAAAAAAAATTAATAAAGAAATCTGCCGCGTCTATATTTAAATAGCCTAATTTAATAATCTTGTTGAAGCGCTATTTTATTTTCATGAAAAATTGTAAGAGAGATTCAAACTTGGGAGCGAAAATTAAAATTTATTTGTCGTTTATATTATTGTTTATCTATACAATACAATGAAATTGAAAACTTATATGTGCAATTAACTATCGTGAATATTACCTGTAATAAATCATAATAAAATTCGCCTTTTATACTTCGAAAGCTCTAAATAAAAGCAGAAGATGTCGCTAAGACTTCCTAATTAAATGCTAAGGGTTTCTACCTAACACATTATTAAATGTAATCTAACTAGTTTGAATGACTTTATGTGTTCACTAATTCTTCGTGAACCTGTTCAAAATCTTATTGACATGAAAATATATTCTAAAAATAAAGAATATCTTGAGTTTTTTTTAAGATAGGCCTCGAATTGCGTATGCACGTATATGCGTACGCACACGCGCGCACGCGCCCGCGCGCGCAGCATAAAATATTATAAAATAACTAATTCTCGATGTAAATATGTATTAAAAAATTGTAAATATTAACTACCGACTGTGTTTCTTAATATATATATATATAGCAGATGTTTTAGTTCTTTGGTTTCTTTTGAGGCACATTTTTCTCATGGCGCACTTTACTACCACCAATGTTCTACAAAAGATAAATTATAAAAAGCGGCAGTTCAACTTATCTTTAAATAAGCAATTATTACATTTAAAATACACCGGCAACAAAACACGTCTTTTTGAAAATTTCTTTTAATAAAATTACTTTTTGAAACATAAAAATACCGTTAACTTAATTATATACTCTTTAAGGACGCATATTTCTTTAAAATGAAAAAGGAGACGTAACAGTTATTACGTGAATTTGCAACAGGCTAACAACTCTAAATTTAGCAAAAAGAGGAGAGAGAAAAAAAAAGCTTCCAAAAGACAATATATACATAATAAATTTCTTTCTAGTTTAATAAAAAAGAAAATACGAAAAATTTCAATATGTATTTATGGCTTATCACTAGAATGAACTGCAGAAGAAGATGAAACGATTTTCATTTTAAAATCTGAAAGCTTATGTCAAATACAGTGTGATCCATATGCAGTAAAAAATGCTCTTTGTCAATTTTATTAATAATCTTTAAATGCTGTTTAAATATAAATAACTACTTTATATCGTCGGGTAAATATCAAATCTCCCATCCCCAAAGAAGTTTTTGTATACCCAACTAAATTGAAGGAATTATAATAGTTATTAATTACATTTGTGTACGCGCTCGTGAACAATTTTATCATATACTTTTACCACCTAATGTTTCAGCAAATCTAGCAAGTAAAATTTTCATTATGAATAATATATGTTTTGGAATTTAGAATTATCAACTGGTTGGCAATAATTTTGCCAAATCCAGAAATATGAATTAATGGGAATTAATCTTGGAAAATAATAGCTGTACACGCACGCATTTATTGGCTTATTAATAATGTGAAATAAGAAGGGAAATTAAATAAAGTATAGATTATTTTTATGATTGACTACAATGTATTTCATTAAAGTATAATAGAAGGAGTCGTAAAAGTAACAGATGTTGCTGAAAAATTTCCTCTTTATTATTACCTATTGATCTTTATTATTAGTAAGTCATGTTAGATGGTTGTTTACACAAACGTTTTCATAAATAAGGATAATACGGAATTGAATTGAACTTTTTAGTACAGCGTTACTAATGACTGATCTCGTATGTTATTATTTTTTTGTCGAATGAGCCATTTAATAGAGAATCGATCCAAAACAAATATAATGTACATAAGGTATAAGAAAGTAGCGCAGCAACTCAAGTGAACTGCTACTATTAATTTATATTTTTTTATCATTCATAAAAAATGATACTTAAATTTAAATATGTTCGCATTTATTAAAAGATTATGGAGACTTTTTTCCCTTGCGTAATGTTCATTTTATCTAACGAAAGGCTTGGTTACGAATACAATGTGAGATCAGGCAAAGTGTTAAAAAGGCCTTTATCTAATTAAAGATTTTACAAAAGAAAGAAAAAAAAAAAAAAAAAACTCTATCCATGTAAATAAAAAAAAATATCTTTATAATTAATTTACAATATATTTGAATGTATTTGAGACTATAAGATTAATGCCATAAATCATCAGCCACACTTATCTGAATTAACAAATTAAGTCGAACAGTCATGCATTACTTAATGCAGTTCAATACATAATTGCTTACCAGGAGAGCCTATTAATACAATCATGCCGTGTTATTGATAAAATCGTAACTTCGGTAGTCTATTTTCATACAAGAACTAATTCAATTGATAATTGGCATAGAA
>JAPYYT010003724.1:0-11880 GCA_030522565.1 Ceratosolen corneri | reverse complement strand
TACTACGAATACTACGAATACTACGACTACTACGACTACGACCAAGACTAGGACTACGATTACTACGACACTAGCAAAAAGATCCTCGTGTCCGTACGTGGATACCCACTAATGCGTCGTCTCTTCGTGCTTTTGATTGATACGTTGGGCCACATCGATCAGCCTCCTTTGCCATCCCTTTTTATTTATTCTCCTTTGGGCTCTTGGCCGTAATTATCCGTACACCAAGTGCCGCGCTCTGTGTACTGTTGGCGCCTCGGCAATTAAAATGCGCGCACCGGCCCATCCGACTATCCGATATTATTTGCCTCGGAAGGATGAGCTTGTGGCGAGATGCGTCTCTGAGCGTAAAATGCTACCACAATCTGACAGCGCGAGACAATTGCCAGACGATTTCTATCCCAAGGCCGAGTCTTCGCGCACCCTCTCGCCGGTCCCTTTGCCTCCCAGTCATTCTTCAATCGCCTGCCAATTGAATGGCTGTCGATTTTCTTTTGCAATGATATAATTAATTATTAATCTGCATAATGGGATGAGCGCTCGACATCTCTTGGCATTCTGGTCAGTCATCTCGGCTGGCCTCGAATGCTCGCGCGTAGCGTTGAAATTGCGAAAGGTCGTAAATTAAGCGAAAAGGCAATTTGCATTAAAGGCGCTGATATTGCGAATTAGCTGTTGGACGAAAATCCAGTTGAAATTACTTGCGCCCACTGGCCCCGGCCCTCTCCTCAGCCATCCAGTCTCTATTTTTGCTCCTTTATTATTTTCAATGTAGCTGTGTATTCTAATATTCGCAGCTACGATAATGACGCTTCGCAGCTACAAATTTCCAATCTCCAAAGAATACATTCAGTTTAATTTACAACAATTTCGCCTACAAGATAATTTCGCTAATAATCCGTTGTAATGGCACGAAATGTGCCTTATACCAATAACGACAGATGTGCTCGTGTCCTTTTGCTTCTTTTGTTTTTTTTCTCGTTTTTTCCTCTTTTTCTTTTTTTCTTTCTTTTTTTTTTTGCCCCAACACACTCAAATTACCGACCCCTTTTTCATAATAGCACGAGCCTACTGGCAAATATCTATAATGCGTAAGCTCGAATATCAAAGGCCACGGCGATGGCCCAGTTCTCCAGGTCGTATTTTCGTATGCGCCCAGGCGCGAAAGTGCATTTCGCGGGGAATTTGCGAGCTGGGAGGTGCGCGGCCGAGGTGGCGTCGCTCGAGAAGGTCGGGGGGGGGGGCAGTGGGAGCTTCGCGGCCAGCCGGTGATTAGCAATCAAGTCCCAAAGTCGGAGATCGATAGGTCGGCAGTGAGCAGCCGACGGTTGCCGGACCGATTAGCAACTTTAAGCCCGGCTAGTCCGTCCGGACGCGTCTACGTCAACCTCAAGCTCACCTTCCCCTCACCCTTGCCCGCCCATATTGACGAATAAGCCTCCTAATGGCATACAATGGCTAGATTAAATACTCGCTGGAGGCAAGAGAGCATTGACTGTCTGGATGAGCGGAATCAAAAGAATATTGGATCTCTGGGCGGATAATGGGCGCAATGGAACGTAACTAATGGATTGGCAGCGCGTAGGATCTGGGAGAGGCGGCCGAGGTGAATGTCGTGACGGAAGTGGAGAGCCGAAGCTGATTGGAATATTTATGCCATAAGGCGGTCGCATACATTATGCTCACTGTCGCCATTACGTGCATCCGTTTGGCATCCAACATTATCCGATTCATGGTTTTGGGCGAAAAAGGCGGCGCGGCTGTTGCATGTCTAATATTGTTAGCGGCTCTACTTTCGCCAAAGTAATTTTCATTTTAATGGGGGCAGCCTGGCTGGCTCGTGCGATGCGCATTCCCGTAAGAATACTTGAGAAATTTTCTTGGGCGGAGATTAGGAGATTGTCGGTGTAATTACGATAAATAATTGGTGGGTCATAAATTTCATAAGTTTGCGGGAATCTAGGAAAATGCACGGTTAATGTTTCGCGTGATATTTCAGGGATTTTTACACCTAAGTTGCCTACGAGACCGATAAAGTCGAGGGAAATGGCTCGCCAAAATTATTCGAATCATTTTGAAAGCAAATTGCTAATACCAGCCGACCTCGCACACAATGTCGAGTGCTTATTTCTCAGCCACGCTCTTTAATAAGAAAGAGTCTTTAAATAGAGAGTATGTTCAAAACTTTAATTGTACTTTCGGGAGCTCGTGAAAATGCGTATCTGCGTAATAAAACTATCGATGGAAATTTGAATGTAAGCATTTAGAAGATTAGAATTGCGGAAAGGCAGCGGTGCCGAGTGGTTTGGCAGCAGCGAACATTGAGAAGCCACGGCTCGACATTCCCAATACCGATAAAAATACATTACCAGATACAATGTTAATATAGTTGACTTACAAGTGAACTGGGCATATAAGGTCACAGGGCTTACACACGTTTTCGCTTGATGTTGCCGAGGCTGCTCTCGCGACAAATCTCCCACAAGCGAATGCCCGGGGCAGCATCCTGGATCGCAGAGACCCAATGCATCGTAGAAAGTGCGTGCGTGGGGAGGGGGGGGAATGACGAAGTAGCGTTGACGATGCGACGAATGGATATCGAGTGGGGTCAGGTAAATTCGTCTTACGGCCTAATTAATTAAGCAGAGCGAGGGGCCAACTAGCCCTCGGAGGAGGAGAAAAAGAGCCAAGTCCCGAATCATCCGAGTCGACAAAGTGTTGCGCACTGGCCCTTTCGATCTCTCTGGCGCACACTCGGTGGTCCACTTTGACAAGCGCCGCGAGTTGTCGATGCTGCGTCCTCCTCGTCGTCGCCCTCGGCTTTCCTCCCTCCCACATGACTCCCGCGCAATACCAACAATTTGGTGGCCACTCGCCGGCCGTTTATCCCCATTCCATCATTCCGGGTATTAATTATAGCCGTGTGTATATTATAAGGCTCGCGAGGGAGCCGACAAGGGGCAGCGGCGATCGCCGATCCCCAAATTTGCTGCTCCCCTTTCTCACCGGAAGCCCGGACTGGATCAGTTTCGTACTTAAAACTGAAAAAAAAAGCATGAAATACAACGCAGTGGCGGCCGTCCTTTGTTTCTCGCCGACATCTTCTCCTTCGCGCTCTCTATGTGTTTATATTATCCGGAGTCATTTAAGGGAAGGCAGTGGGAACGGCACCGAAAAACTTGTAACAAGCTGAAATTTTACAAAGTGTTGAGTTTTGGTCAGCTTTTTGCTTCGCCGCTCGCTCGCTCGATCGGCTCTCCCTCTAATTTCCTTGTTGTAAAGTCTAGGGATTTATGTAACTCTAAAGCGGCGAGGCTGGTTGTGCGAAAATTCTCTTTGCCTCCTGCCCACCTCTCAACCTCTTGTTTGCCCAACTAAGGCCAAAGTTTTCCATACGAGACTGACATTTACGCGCCCCTCCATTACAATTTATAACTCCGGTGGACAAACTTTCAACTCGCCGCACTTATCTATGAAAGAACGGACCGACGAGTCCTGCTCAGACTTAAAAAGTCCTGCCGATGAGTCACAAGTCAAAATGGCCGAGCCACCTTTCGGCATCAATAAAAACATTGATAATGTATTTTTAATAATCGGTGTATTGCCGTGTAAGTCGGATGATTGATGCGTCGCATGTCGCCTCGCTCGATGACATGACAAGTTGATGAGGCCCACCTCGGTATTTGTTGTTCGGATCGCAACGAAAGTGTATTATGCTTCCTGTACTTGGCGTCAGTGCAGCTTATTAGGTTTCGCGGGCGTTAATCTCTTAATCTTTTTCGATCCGTCCCCTTTGCCAATAATGCAATAATTGATCGGATTTACCGAACGGTTGCCATTACTTTCTCATCGTTGTACGCCATCTTTCATCGTCGGTTAAAGTACATGTATTCTATCATTATCCGAGCATTGCTCTTCGTAGACCAAAGTTGCGGCGATGGATTAAATAACGAGAGCATAAAACTTGGGCGTAGTGCTTGAATTAAGACTAGAGAATTAGATTGCAGGCAATTATAGCAATAAGCAGAATGCCAATGAAATTCTCATAGCTACTTGGATCTATCAAATTATAAGACTTGAACACGCTCTCGATCTGTTAAATTCCTTACATTGCCTCACTATATCGAGAATCATTTTAATATCCCCTATAACTTTGTAGTTTTTACGATAGTTTTTACGCAGGACTACTTACAAAGTGCCTTAACGTTAAAAGCTCAATAAAATAAGCGAGGCCGGTAGCTTATTGTCGCCGTAGCGTACCGTAAAAGCGAGACGTCAAATATTAATTGCGAATAGCGGCAAAATATACATTCGACGCCTAATAAGTAATTTAAATACATTGATTCTTCATTTGCAAAGAGAGCAAAAATCCAGGCCACAACAATTAATTATTCCAAGTGACAATCCGCTACAAACAATCTCACGTACGACCCCTCGAGGCCATTAGTGCGCCCGTCCGGCTCTCCGTGTGTGTGTACAATTGAGATCCCTCCTTCAAACACAGACCGAACAATCAGGCATTAATCAACGTCCTGGTGCCGCGTGTTGTCGACGAGAATCACGTGAGCGGGCCGAAGGCGAACGAAAAAAGCCGCAGCGGCGCGAAGGACCGAGGGCCAAGCGGAGCCGCATTCAAGGCGTTTCGACCTTCGACCTCGCCCGACTCTTCGCGGTGTTTCTCCTGGCCGCGCCTACATGTACGCACACCCGCATAATCCTTACTCATAATGGCATGTAAGCCTCTCGGGCCCCCCTCGTCCTCTTCAAATAATGCAAATTGTTAACTTTCTTTCTCTTCGCTTTTATACTTTTTTGGCTGCTAGGGACTCTCGGCTCGCTCCTCTCCTCGCGCTGGCCTTTCTTATCCCTTTCTTTCTTTATCTTGGCTGGCACGCGGGCATTGGCAGCGAATATCGTGCAACTTCTTGACATTGACGCCAGGAGATTTATTCGCTGGGCCAACGGTGGAAGCTCCAGCCTCCCTCCCGCACAAGAAGTGCATAAGCAGTGCGTAATTGCATACGTCGAGGAGCGAAGAATACAGTAATTGCGACTGTCGATTCAAGGATTGGCGACAGCTCTCACGTATAAACGTTAATTATAAATGTTAGTTGGGGAATTACAAGTAGTTCGGCGATTGAATTGCAGACCTCGACTCGCGCATGTACGCGCATTCGAGTTACCGATAATGCAAAAGTGGCCAGACGCCGATTTCGATAATCCGTGTTCGTTAGCGTAAATTATTAAATCGCAATATCGCAGCTTTGAAAAGGGAAGAAGGGGCAAAATATATGCACACACGCAAAACGATGTGATTTATGGACTACTTAAACGAGCGGACCGCAAAATACTCAATTTTCTTAAAAGAAAAAATGAGCAAAAAGGAATAAAGAATGGAGCGGAGAGAGAGTGTGTGTGTGTGTGGGGGGAGGGTGGGGGGTTGGCGGGGTGGTGAAGGGAGACAGAAAAGGGAACGGCTAGCTTGAGAGACGCAACAAGATTAGACGCAACAGCAATAGCCTCCATTACAAGTTTGTCTTGGAATTTAGTTACACCTAGGCTCGTCAATTCCCCCCAAAATTCCCAGTTGAGCGTCCGCGTGCGCCATCATTTAGACCGCCGCGTATCCACCGCCGCCGCCGCCGCCGCCGCCGCCGCCTCCTCCGCCCCCCCCCCCAGGCACGCCGTTACCCTACCCCTGCCGACTGCCCCGCGCTTTATCAGAGCCGAATCTGATTTCGAGTTGGCCCCGTCTTCCCATTAAATTGCCTCGCCAGCGCACGTAAGTCTACGAGGAACAAGTGTAAGGGCGTCAGGGAGGCGGTGGCAGTGGCGCCAACTGCAACGCGAGCAAGACGACGGCGACACGAGAGGTGCGGCGCGATCCCTCCAATTTCCATATTCGGAGGACCTCCTCTCCATTCCCAGGATCTTTTAATCCCCTCGCGCTCCGAGTCGCACGCACCTCAGCTTCGACGGCCATTTTTTTTCCGACCTTTTTCGGACGCTTCGCGCTTTCCCTCCCCCCCTCCTCCCTGCACCATCTGCACCTACTGCAAAATAAAGATTTCAAGCGGCCGCGTACATGGCAACAGCCTATCGGCATTACCCGCGATCCCTCAACGCCCACATTCCGAATTTTCAATTCAGAACGGAAATTTATAGTGCACTCGGTAGCTATTTTGTATGCCGCATGCGCAAACCTCAGCGGTCCAGCCCCCCGCCTCTATATGTTTAAACATAAGTGGACGTGCAAATGCAAGATAAGGTCAAGCGTGTTCATAAATAATGTGCTGGCAATTTAAAGAATGTTAACGGGATTAAAGGTATTTTAACTGGCGCTTGAGTTAGTGCTTTAATGCTCGATAAAGTATAATCATTTATTCCAGCCGTACTTTTTTTGCATCAAGTGACATTAAGAGAAATATTAGTCGGACGGGGCAACAATTAGAACAATCCATAATCCTTACCGCGGCTCTATTGTGTGCCGCTAAATGATAAATACACAATTGTGAGGGCATAATCGAGAAGTAAAGCTCACTACACGAATATATATATATATATATATGTGTGTATGTGTGTGGAAATGTATCAAGAAATCGATCAATTTTCTCAAATTTCCATCTTAATAGTTATATCGCAAAGAATCTCGAGTCTTTCGAATATATTGCTTTTATAAATATCGAGCGCGTTCAATTTTACTTACATTATTACATCAACGTTCGACTAATCCATCACGCACCATTAGCATCATTATATTTTGAAAATGATTGGATTAGCGATATTGCATCTTGTACAATGACTTCCATATATTAAGTTCTTAAAATTTTAGTCCCAAGGAAGATGCTATTTCAATTCATACTTAAATAACGAGCAGGCATTTTCAATTTTTATTTCTCTCTCTCTTCTCGTTTCACAATAATAATTTGCTTAACAAACTGATATTTTCAGTATAGTTGTTAGAAAGCTTCATCATCGGATCATTAAAAACACAGACAAACCAACCTGTCTCACTGTTGTCCTCTCATATTGTACTCGGTGTATTTGAATTTCTGTGGGCACGGATTTCTTCATATTGCTCGTGGTCGTAATTAAATTTTTGGTTAAAGTTTAAGCACAACACGGCTGGCCCAACGAATAACAATGCCCTGACTACTTAGCTGCCAAATAACTTGCTACGACTACAAGCCGTCATTATAAAAACGCTACCATGGGCCTCATTTCATTCCATTACAAAGTTACATCGAGCTAAGGGACCAACAATTTAATAAGATACGCTCGTGATGCAAATTAAGACTTATGGCCAGAAATACAATGCATCAATCAACCGGGCCTTGTACATAACGAACTTTTTGCCAAAGCTTGATTAACTCCCTCGAAAAGTACGACGCTCCTTATTAATCTCGCATCGATTAACATAATTCATTGTCTGCATTTTCAATTTTCAATTTTCGCACCGATGCACCCGTCGGCCGACGAGAAGGAGCGAGCGACGCGCCAAACCTGTAAAGAATAAGGACCCCGAGGCACTCGGAGGTGCGCGCCATCCATCGCCGAATTAAAGTTTGATCGCAGTGACGCGGCAAGTTCGCGAGTGCACGGAGGGTCTTCCCTCCCTCCACTCGTACCCTAACCCCTCGAATTTAATCGGCCCCGATCCTGCCTCGGCTCTTACTTTCTTCTTCCTCTTGGCAAATCTATTCCCAATGCGGGCGTGTTTACGATACGCGCCTTCCCTCTCAAGTTTCTGCACTTGGGCCTGCAAAACAAGTGCAATATTCCGATTAGATATTAGCACCGCTCGTTCTCCCAACGAGATATGAGCCAAAATATTAGCACCACTCGTTCTCGATCTAGGTGATACTCGCAGCTGGAACTTTGCTCTCATTCTAGTCTTCGTTGGGCTATTGGCTACCCACGGACTTTGCGTTACGCCGCGCGCAATTACTTTACTACGCCAATCCTATTTGGCGATTCCGCTTCCTCCGGCTTACGCATCCTGGTGGCGATTCTACCTGACCGACTCACATTCTGCTCACTGCTACTCGAATTTTCGACCCCCAGGTGGTGGAAAAGATGTGGAAATCAGGCTCTTTGGTGAAGTAAGTAAGAACGCTATTGCCGTTCGATCACGGTGACTTTTGCCTGAGAGATAGTCAGTGTAGTCTAATAAGCATGACGCTTAGCGATCTTCTAATGATGTTATTATTAGCAAATGCTCGTATATTAAATTGACGGGAAAAATTGAATTTTACATTATGAATATTTCAAGCGCTGTTAGTAAATGTGCGTACGGGGGATAGATTGTCTATTTTCTTCTATTTTCAACTCGTTTCACTCTCCGCAATTGCATATACATTACGTCGTATTTTATCCCGTAAATTCTGGAGTAAATTAAATAGGCTGTTAATAAGGGAAAATAGTTAATAAAATAGTTGCGAAACTTTTTACGAATGCTTTGTTGGTGTAAATGATGGTCCGATTTATATTAAGCTGCAACGTTTGTCATTGCCATTTGATTAAGTGCGTGGCAATTGAAGAGCATTGCGGCCGATCGGCAGTCAAAAAGAGAGAGAGAGAGAGAGAGAAAGCAATAAGTGTCGGGGAATGAGCAATTAATTAAAATCGATAGTTTATAGGGCGACGGCTATGTACGTAATGGACGTTCTCAAGTATTCGCGGCGTCAAACACGATAGAAAGCAATTAACAGCCTCGAAAATTTAATGAAATTCTCCAAGAGAGATCGCACTTGGGAATGAAATCGCTTTCAAATAACATGCACAAAATTTGCCTATAAATTCAAGCATCATTCAAAGAGGAGAGATTTTGTTGCTCTCATAAAAGAATACAAATAAAAAGAAAAAAAGGCTACCTCATCGTGTCTTTCGATATGAGTTCCCACGCGCGAGCCCGAATTCCAAAGCTTCCGAAGAATTCGCTATCAACGCGACAGTGATTTCAATTTCGACCATCACTTGTTAACATTCGAGTCGCGATTATTTATAGATAAAGGCCAGACCCATCTCGCTATCACCTTATATACAAGAACTCTTTTCGTGGAACGTGTAAGCCAAGATAAAGCGAAGAAGGATTTTAAAAAACACAAAGAACCAAAAGAGAGAAAATCGACGTACGCGTCGTTGTCGGTAGACGTAGACGATTTTTCATATCACTTTTAAGGAAGGCTCGGCCTCGAACTTTATGATACGCTCGACAAGTTTCTTTTGCCATTCTGAGAAATCGATAAATTATGTAATGAAGATGGACGAGAGGTTACTTCTTAAATATTAATTAAGCGGATTGCGAGAGTTTATTCGACGTAAGAATTGGTTGCTCAAGTTACGGAATGACTTGGCCAATTGACGCCCCTCAGCGATATTACCGCATTATCGCACCTGCGACTCTCAATTTTATATATAGAACACGAGCCTCCTCTTCGATGGCTTCATGCTACCTCGCGTGGCAATCAATAATGCATCGATCAACCATACATTTATCCCCTATCCGCTTGATCTCGTGTAAAACGTCAATCGTCTAGAAAGTTTGGAAGCCCATGTACCTTCCAAATTGAATTTGCTTTAATAGATTTGTGTCATACCGTATTTTTGTTTGCTGATAAAACATCATGACAAACATTTTATCGACAAGACTCTTAATCAACAAAATTAACCAATTTTCTTTTGTTTTTGGTTCTTTTGCTTTCGATAAAATGAAAAATTGCTTGATAAAAAAAGGAAATGCAATATTAGACTGTAAAAGATTGGTAGCAACGCCTTAACTTCACTCGCACTCGTGCTCGTGCACTGCCACCTTGACTTTCGCTTTCAAAAGATATCGCCTACCACGATATCTCGACACTTTCAATGGAATTAGCGTCAAGCAATAGCAATGTCAATGCTTCGTAAATTCGATAAAAAGGATAAATAAATGAGCGGGAGGAGCCTCGACCGATGCAATGCGAGAAAAATCGTATCCCCGACAGCGGCTTAGCTCCTTCATTCGCAACTGATCTCATTAATTTCAATGGGCAAAATCGACGATTTCGGACTCCCCACCTTCGCAATAAACATTAAACATTAAAGCAGCTCGGCCGACGTTATCAATGAAAAAGGCCGCAGAGAGGCCAAGTAGAACGAATGGGCGCTAAGCTAAGCTGCCTCTCATGTCTCACCGAGCAAAAGCCACTAATCAGCCGTCGCGTCAAGATTAATTGCTTTGTTAATCAATGCACGCAAAAGTATGTAAATGACAAAAAGTACGCGAGCCGTGGACACACACACACACGCGCGCGCGCGGGACGCTGCACGGACAGGCAGAGACTCGACTGGGAGGGTATTTAATCAGCCTAGTCGGCGTAGCATAGAGAAAGGGAGAGTGCGAGAGCAGAGGAGCGAATGAGAGAGCGCGATTGGCGGCGGATCGGCGATGGGGGGCAGCAGCGTGCGGGGGGGAGGAGGAGGGCGGGGAGGGTCCCCCGAAAACCGTACATGGTCCGTCTATTAGGCTGAGCGAGTGCGGTCGCGCGTCCATTCGCCTAAAAGCATTCTTGAATATTTCTCGAGCCCTCTTATCCATTCGGATCGATTCTCGTTGAACTACGAATGCCTTCGGACTTAACGTCCCTCCCGCAAAAGTCACGGCTCCTCTGCCGCCGGCTCAACGCCACCTCGGCTAGCCTCCTCCCCTCCCACACACACCCGCGCGCAGACGCGCAACACACGCGAGACGGGCAGTTAAGGCCGACCAGCTAAAGCGAGGCGCTGCAGCGAGGCTCCTTGAGCTCTAAACGAGCCTCGGAGCGGTTGAGGAGAAAAATGAGGACCACGAAGAAGTCCTCCGAAGAAGTCAAGGGCTGCTGCTGCTGCTGCTGCTGACAATTTATACGGGAGCTGCGAGGCATCGATAAGAGGCGCAATTAAGTACTGATCGCGCACATTTAATAGCGCGGCCCCTAGAATAGCAGCTAATTGAGTTCACTCGATAGCTTCTCGGCTTAGACAATGGCGAGCGACTTATTTGATCGATAGATTCGTCGTCGCGATTTAATTGAATGCAGCACTGTCCTGGGCTTCTCGGACCTACTAAAGCCAATTGTCACAATGGATTGAACAATATCCCGTTGGCTGTCGAGCACTTGAGCTTAATTCTACCTATAATACGCGATCTAAGAGTCAGCCTTTCTCAAGCTCTTACGGCCACCAAGCGGACGCGCCGGAGAAAGTGGGCATCGGCCAAATAGTACGCCGTCACAACGAAAAGAATCGATTTATCGCTTATCCCTAGGTTTCCCTCGGCTCGATACTCCAATCCAACTCCGGCACTCCTAATGCTTCTGTCCAGACGGATAATAGAGCGGGCAGCTTCGATCGTTACATCAAACAAGTAGGACCGTATATTATCGCCTCACAATTGACTTTAGGTGGCAAGTTGGCATTTTCTCGTCTATGCGAGCTCCTAATCTACAAATTATTCGATAGAATAGGCACGGGTCATAAAAGTGGCTGAGGGAAAAAAATTCCAAAGGACCAGGGTTCTTGAAACTCACTCGGCTGTCTCTCTTGTCTTATCGTGTCGCCTCCCTCGTACAAGCTTATAAGATCGGCGGATCTCGGCAAAAACATCTCCCAAACTTTCCGAGATAGTACCTGACCTCCTTGTGCGGTCAGGTGCATTTTCTCTCTTTGGGCCTCGTGTTGGTGTCGGCTCCTTTCTCTATTTCCTTCGGGTCGAGTGACGCACGAAAGGCAGACTCGAAACGACCTGACACAGGTATCGAACGTTACTTTGAAATGGATACTTTTTTCCCCTATAGGTCTTATCACGTGTAGCTTCACAGGACTCGTGTTTTTCCGCATATTTGGATGCAGGCACTGACGTAG
>JAPYYT010003723.1:0-11883 GCA_030522565.1 Ceratosolen corneri | reverse complement strand
AATGTAAATATTCGATATATATTTAAAGAATGTTTCAAATATCTTGGGACACATCCGGCAATCATAAACGTATTGAATGTACGAGAAGAATTTACAAAAAAAAAGGTAGTACCGAAAATCGAGAAACAGCATGATTCTCGAACAATTAAAAACAGATATATATTGTCAAATAATAATTGATTGATATTATTAAATTTATTAATGCCTTTTTTCTCATTGATAATTTATCATTATTTTTAGATTTTATTATATTTCAATATGTTCAAAATTACGTTGGAAACTTAAGCATCTCTTTATAGTACACTCATTGTTTTGAAATTCATGGTCGCCACATAACCCCTAAGTGCCTCATATTAAAACAATATACAACGATAATTCTCTAGGAATTCCTATAATGTCGAGTGCGATTTTCATTCTCTTATGTCCGCCACATGTTACAAAAATAATGTTTCATAAACATCAATGATAAACCTATGATAGCGTCTAGTATCAAGCGTGTGACAATTACTCTATTGCGCAACGAGTCAACTCACGGCCCACTTAACGCACGGCAGCACTTTTAATATTTTCAGTAATCTCTATACGAGGCAGTAATCATAATCGTAAGAGTTATATAAATAATGAGAACGATTCAACAGTCTAATCCAAAGAATCTAGTCTACTGCAGACTATGCTGAAGCAAGTCACTACATAGTCGAATTTAAGTAATCCAGTCTACTACAGACCACGATGGTAGTAATTTACCAATTTCTACGCAGCGCGGGTTTCAATATAAAATTGATCTCTGAGCCTGCTTTGAATCCTGTCAACCCAGTATGCAGCTGAATCAACGAAAAAGTCCACCACAACACTACCCTGACTAGGGCTTGTAGATCACTTCCATAAAAAGCAGCTATTCACCTACAACTAATAGCCGAAATTCATACTCTATATCTTATTATCAATAAAGATAACTTATATCACACTGTTTCGGAATTAACCTGAGCGTGAACTCTCTCCAACGTGATGTGGGGGGAGAAGCAGATAGTGGAAGGGGAGAGATAGCAGGTATGTTAAATACTGAGTTGACAATGTCTTGTTTTACACTGTGACATGTCTTTATTGATAATAAATAAATGAATAAATAGTAATAAATTCAGTGTTGCTCGACATGATGTTTTTACTTGCTAAGTTAAAATTTCATATTGATATATGTATTATATATTATTATATAATATATATTACACACAAGCCTCGTAGTTGGTCTCGTGATAAGCCGTTTTAATATGCTGTTTCTGCAATATTTATTGTACCAAATTAAAATAGATCTACAGAGCTACTTGCCTTGTAGATGTGCGGGCCTTTTTGCCGGTTAGTTCGGGTCATTGTTTTGGTGCTACTTGCTGGGTATGCGCTATGCAGGCATCCTGGCAGTATTATCCTGGCTTCAGGCGATTGTATGTGATCGCTAATTTTCATTCATTTCATTCAAAATTCAAGTTGTGATTCAATCTCTAGTAGGGAACGGCGATCACTTGTGAGTTGATGGTCGGATATCGGCGGTAGATCCCGTTGAGCCCGTTTTTTCCAAGCAGAATTGACCGTCTGTCGTAAATTAAATGTCAAATGCTTTAAATTTGGGTTGTTGTTGTAGTATTTTTTAACATTGTCGGGTTAAAACTTCTGGTGATTGTTGCAAAACTCTTCATGATTATGATCACTGTCTTGCATTATATAATGTGTAGCTGCACAAGATATTGTGAGTTCTGACTGGTATGGATTATGCAATATAATTTATGTACATGATCCCGCTTCCTTAACAAGGTAGGGTCGTCTTAGTAGCCTTGGAAGTACGATATTTTTGTGAAATGATCACTATTAATAAGTGGATGCTGGACAAGACCTTGATAAATAATAAATGATTGTCATGCAGCCAGTTGCGGCACTGTGGCGGAGACTGCTATTAAATAGATAAAACTTTAATCCTTGTTTATTGTTTTCGGTATGGCTTTCTACGAGTAGACTAGGGAGTGTCGTAAGTACTGTTGATATTTCTCTCTTTATACCGATGCTGATTTTACTTGTCTTCTAGAAAAAGGTTACACTCGAATTTCTAACCCTAGACAGTCGTAAAAATGCATGCTTTGACTGTAATGCGACATTTTAACATTCTAGTGGAAGTTTAATGCACTTGTACTCATACTCACTACAACGGAATTTCGAATACACATTGCTAAATACTTGAAATACAGATTTTTTGGTATCTTTTTATTCATGTATATACATTTTACGATGAACCTCTAGTTTATATATTTACTGATTTTTTTTATACAAAGAATCTACTTTTGTTCGTCTCTTTTTATAATATTTAGTGATAAATATAAATTAAAAATATCTACGCTCCAATTTAAACATAATTTTTATTTTAAAAGTAAACTAAATAACTTAGCAAATACGTACGGAGATGGTGTTTGTCTTCATCGATTTTGACATGGCCTTTTTTTTTTTATTACTGTTATAAGATTTGGAAGTTGCTGATGCATAAACATATGCCTCACCAGCAATACTAAAATTTGATTTTTTCCTAAAAGCATATCATTAAATAAAATATGTATAAATAAAAATTTCAATACATACATAATATTTTTAATAAAAACGTAAACTGTGAAGAATATATAATTTTATTGTAAAGTATAAAGTGAAGCTGATATTGTTGTATTTATATTGCATTTAAAATCTGTAATAGACAGTACTATAATATACAGTATCTTCTAATTTGCTTTACTTATAAATTCCTGAATCAATTAAAAAAAAAATTTCGTTGGTTCTTTAATTGCAGCTCACTTGTATCGTAAGTATGACTAAAACAAGCGTTACATAATTGGTAACTTCAATGTCTATTAAAGTTTCTGACATGATCTACAAGCAATTTATATAAAATATACATAAATAACATTCAATTAAAAGTAATTTATTGTCTCCTATTTAATAAAATCGATAAATAACAAAAAGTACAGAGCAAAAAGTGTATATGTGAATTTTCACGCATGTATAATAATTTTTCCAAAGAACGTAAGGAAAAAATATAAAAATTAATCATTCATAGACAGTTTAAAACTTTTTTGACATGGATATCATTTACAAAAACTAAAGAACAAAAAAGTTATAAATAAATAAAATAATATTCATTAGAAATAAAATTTATATTTAAATAATTATATTTAAATAAATATTTTTATATTTTTAGACGAATGATACTTGTTTTTTTCTTGTATTTATATATGTATAGTAATAACAAATTTATACATATACAGAAATACATATATATTCTCAATAATGCATTGAAGTCTATTTCTTCAAATATGTTTGAAATTTTCAGAATATCAAAATCGTTTCGTAACGGACTTCTAATTCCTCGAATTTGTTGCGTCAACTTTTTACCACTGATTCCCCTTTCTTTGCTGCGACAATAAAAAAGGCATGTATCGATAAGTAGAAGAACGCATAGAAACAATGGTACGACGCTTTTTTTTCGCGTACACTTCCACTCTCCCCTTAACAGTTTTTACGCGGATCATAAATAGTATTTAAGAAACCGCGAAAGACCAGTATTCTCGAGTAATTTTTAGGAAAAAAAGCAGTGTTTAAGTATCCTTTATTTAGTTTTCGTGAGCTTAGTTTATCTGAATCAGCGGCTTATTGATAGGGCTTTTACCTGGTTTTAATACATGCACTCTCTGATGTTAAAGATTGTGGATATAATAATTGTAATGAATAGGATTAGTTAAATTTATTATATAAATGTTTTATTATAATTGTATAATTACTATATTGTAAGATTTCATTACAAGTTGAATCCATTATTTATTTTTATCAATATTCAATGATATCTTTAATCAATTCTTCCTTTATTTAATTATATTGATTCTTAAATCCAAGTATTATACACTGAAAAGAGCCTAGTTCCTTCTTATTAATTTGTCCACAAATATCCAATTAATTCCTTTAATTTCCTTTAAGTAAAGTAGTGTGACTTCTTCAAACCAAATTGCGTTATATTTAATCAATCTATAAAATATTTCTATGACTAATACTAAAATCATCTAATTTAAAATCAAAATTAAAGATTGTACATTAATCGAAAACCTCTTAAATCACACTAAATGATGAGACTTTTTCACTTATTTATCGTTATCTTTTGTGTTTTAGATGATATGTAGAACTTTTCTCACAAATTTTCACACTACGGCAGAATACATTAGAACTTTGTATCATTATAATTACAGCAATCTTCCGAAACTTCGGAGTTGTTTGTGCATTTCATTAATTTATTGAATAAATATTGAAAACAAATGTTGACACAAGATGGTATGGATAAAGTTGTAATTTGTAAGGGAAAGTATGAGTTGTAGGTGGATCAGGTAATCAGTTGTGAATTGATTACCGTTTAGACGTTGTAAACAAAAAAGGGGGGTACCTGTGACTGACACAGCAATTATGTGTATGCTATTTGAAATGTAGGTAAACAAAAAGGGGGGGGAAACGTAACAATATAACTCTTAAAGCGAATACACTCGATTAAATAGTCATACTGCTGAGTTAAAAGGGGGAAGGACGTTAGAAATAGGTAGGATGATTAGTAAAGTAATGACGCCTATTGCGGTATTAACGGATTGCATGTATTATTAGGGGGAGTTGAATACGTGGAAATAATAAATAGTAAAGATTGCTATATTTACAAAATTTTGGAGATATTTGGGAACCGTACTAGATTAGCTGTATACTTAATGTAACAGTAACTATTGTTACTAGTAAGAGGAGAGGCTCAGGGTATGGACTGCAGTATTGTGTTGAGTAAGTTAAAAAGTATGTGTAAATGTACTGGCTAGACTTAAATGTCAAGTCGTAGGCAGAAGTAACTACCGCATTTTCCATGCAGTCGTATTTATGTTTCAGTTGTATCTTGCATTTTTCTGTAGAAATAGGTTAAAGGCAAATAGTAATTTCCCATTTCCTCTTGAATATGATAGATTCGTTTAAATGTAGAGATTTCTGTGATTAGAAGAGTTTCGAAGATCAAAGAAGGGAAGATCAAATATTCTGTAATCAACCTTCTTACAGATACATATATAAGAATCCTTGATTTGGGTGATATGTAAATGATAACATTATTTAAACGGTTTTCTGTTAAAATAAATTGGCACTAGATACAGTTCCTGAACAGAGAAATATTCACTGAGAGTTCCGATGACGAACGGAATCTAGAACACAACATTTAGCTTACAACTGAAAGTCGAGTTTGCCCAGAAAGTTCACCACTTTTACGTTCATACAACACTATTGCAACATTATATTCCACATATTAGTATCAATAAAGGCATCACAGGCTCAGTTTATAACACCCCTACTATGCCTCTCCTATAACAATATACCTTTCCCTCCTACCACAATGGGGAGAGTTTATTTTGGGGTTAATTCCCTAATACAAAACTATAACTAAATAATTTTATCTATAAAATATTTAATGAACTTTGTAAAGTATTTAACATTTTGGGGTTAATTCCCTAATACAAAACTATAACTAAATAATTTTATCTATAAAATATTTAATGAACTTTGTAAAGTATTTAACATATATATTTGTTTGAGATTCCGCTAGTCTTGATCATCTCTCCATACTACCTCTTTGTTTACAAATTCTGTGGAATATTTATATATATTTTATATGTTTATGATTGTCAGATGTATTCCAAAAGCCCATGAATATAATTGTGATATGCATCGAATACATTTGTAATCCGAAGATACAGGTAGTGAAAGAACAGATGATAGAAATGGGTGTTATTAACTGAGCAGATGTAGTTGTTAGACTGTTCGAGATTCTATCAACAAATCTTTTATTAGTGTGTTTACAATCACGACCTTTTCTTTCTTAGAGTGCTCACCCGACTCGAGTAGAAAATGTAAATACATGTAAACAATACAGGTCAAAAAAAAGGCATCGACAGTTCAGTTCGAATATAGCGATCAGACCGATAATACTTAGTTATTGTTCCCTGTTATTAACATAAGTTATATTCAAACCAGCAGTCGTATTAAAATCCGTGTTATCTTGAGACTTGTGATATTGTAACAGTTTGTGATTATTCGGCTCAATCAACTTGAATTGGAGACACGATTCAAATTAGGTACTAGGGCTACTAACCTGCGAATCCACGTTCTTTGTAAATGATTAATATAAGTTGACACCCAACATAGCAATAAGCGCACATTAAGACTAAAAGGTCATTTCTACTTTTTATTTACGCTATTTCTACTCTTATACATCTTAAACATCAGTTTCCATAGTGCAACATTTATACCAGCACAACTCGACACACTCAACATTGAACTATATTCTGTAATTACAGCGCATCTATTTATATATTCATTATTTAATAAAACTAATTTTAGTCTCTAACAAAAAGATCTGCTCAGTTAATAACACCCATTTCTATCATCTCTTCTTTTATTTCACTATCTGTATCTCCTGATTATATCTGGGAGAGAAAACACACACGGAAAAAATCTCGAACAAAGGGCTACGATGATTGTTTTAGAATAAAATAGTTATCTTGGCTTTCATATTAATATTCTTGAAAGGGAATTGATTGAAGTCAGTAGTGATATATAATGAAGGCGCAAAATGGTTAAATAATGATTTTTGTATGATAAGAAAATTAGAAATATGATAATCACGCCTGAGAGTTTATTTATTTACGTACTTAAATAGCAAGATTAAATAAATATGGAAAATAGGGTTCGAGCTAATTAAAGATACTCAAGTCCAATCAACACGCCTTTTTAATTTAAATTCAGCAGTATCTTTGCATTCAACTTTTACTTTATTTGTTAATGTTTATCTTTCACTTATTATTATCAAGAACGGATCATATTTATTCATTAACTGTTTCTAAATTTTCTTAGCTAGCTTTCTCTTTCCACCATCTACTTCTCTCCTTTGATTGAAGAGAAAATTTACACACACACACAAGAATTATTTCCGTGACACGTTTAAATAACAAAAAGTATGTAAATATACATTTTACTCTTGAATACATGTTTCTAAATGAGATATATCCAATGAAATAAAATTTTTCAAAATAAATTAACAGTACTGATAACTAGATCATAATTTATTTATTTTCTTATTTCACAATGTTCGGGAATTAAGCCCGAGAAAATACTCTTCCAGGTGGAGGCAGGGAGAGACAGATAGTGGAGGTAGAGAGATAGCAGGGTAGAATGAAACAGAGGCAACGTGGCGTGGGTAATGCTGTCTTTAGACGTTGTGGTATAAATATAATGCTGTTACAATTTTGAATTACAAATCTTGAGCTATCTTAATATTCCGACATGAAACGAATACCGTTATACGTTTTCGTGAATTTATAATATTTGTATAGTTCCGTGGGTTTAATTAAAAGTTGCTTATTTCCAAGCGGACGCAAAAGTCAGGCGTAAATTGATTCTCACGACGCTTGGAGTGATGTAAAGTGTTATAAAATGTATGTCGTTATTGTCCACACTACAGCAATATTCAATCGTAAATTGAATCTTACTAAGCATGGGCTTTTTGTGCCCCGTTAGATCAACAGGGTTTACATGCTGTTTTAGTGTGATCTCATCGGATAATTCCACTCGTGTTTGTTCGCGCCTTTGTGAACCGTGAATGAGTATTGGCGACCGCCTCTTCTTTGGTCACGGTGGATTTGTAGCACAGTCCAGAGCTCGTTGCTTTCCTCACAGTGCGTGCCTTCAGCTTCCTTGAAATCTTGATGCTTTTCTTGTGCACTGATCGCGAAGCCCTTCACTAATCACAACATTGTATTGAGAGATCACTGGTCAATGAATCGATACCATGATTTTGAAGACCAAAGCGGAATCTGAAGCGGCGTTCCAAAGCCGCTGTATTTAAACACTTCACCCCGCTCTTTGCGCGGGAGGACTTTTCTCGCACATCTATCAGAGTGGGAAATTTCGGTGATTGGATGACAACTAATTATTTAATTCTTATTGGTGCCCTTTGACCAGTAGTATCAACCCCCTTTTAGGCGGTCGAGGCATCCAAGCGGCGGCCGGGCGCACGTCGGAGCGCCGGATCGATACGTAAACCTTGTCCCGATGTTTCGGCCCGTGACGTCGCTTTATGTTTACATTATACAAAATATGCATCTATGTTGTGATAAACAACTCGTACGATATTTCACACTGCGCGTTAATTCCTGGAAGGGTTTGTCCGTTACTTTTATGACACGCGCCTTGCAGAGCACATGGTCATACAGACCATCGAAGACCTTTTGAGTACAATGCAAGGATAACTCGACTATTTCAAAACACTGTCAACTCAAAAATATATACATGAAATATTGTTTCAAAATTTGTTGCTCTTTGGGAACATCTGGCAATCATAAATATAAAAAACATTCAAAGAAAAAGTAAAGAAACAATATTATTTAGGGATCCTCTTTTTTTCTATTCGGTTCTCGAACATACAAAAAAATACGGCAATTAAAATTTTATTATATAATTTTACATATAACATTAATACAAGAAATAATACACATGTTTATTATAATATTGTATTTCATATTTTATTAAATGTTATAGAAAATTTCTACATTTAAATATTCTTGATTCTAATTTTGGATATTTACTATTTTTATCTGAGTGAAAGTAGGATATAATTTTAAATTACATGTGAAAAAAATGATTTATCTAAATGTTTCTGCAGTTATTATTTAATAGTACAGTTGTTAATAAACTTATAAAATATCTAATGTTTTATCATCGTATTGTAATATTGAAAGATGAAATATTTAATATTATATTAATGCTTCAACTTTTCAATATTGATTGAACAATATTTTGCTTGTTGTTCGGGCAACTGACCCGATGCTCAGCACTCCCTAAGGTGGTGTGGGAGAGAGGCCCATAGTGGAAGCGGAGAGATGGCAGGATAGAAAGAAAACGAAGTCGCAGACGTAGAATGCAATACTATAAAATGGTGTTTATTAAAATCAGATTGAAAATTTGGTATAGAAATACAATGCAGTTTTATCTTGTATAAAGACTGCCTTGCAGTGGTTTTATTAATCGGTTTCTGCTATAACTATTCTTGTATAATTATTGATGTTGATCACTAATGATTTTATTGGCCTTTATTTCCTTTCACCGAAGTAAAGGAGTTTTTCAAGGTCTATTAGTCTTACAATTTTTTAAATTATTTATTGGCAAATATAAAAACCTCTGAACTGCCACGTACCGTTCAATTATGTGTTAAACGCCGTGGCAGCCTTTTTGTCCAGTAAATTATTTGTACGTATCGCTACTTGCCTTCGGTCTGCGTTTCTAGGCTCTTGCCTTTCTCAGTTTGCTGTGCAGTATGCTAGTCCACCCGCGTCACGAATGCGGCGTTTCAACGGGA
Source organism: Ceratosolen corneri (assembly GCA_030522565.1). Taxonomy (NCBI): domain Eukaryota; kingdom Metazoa; phylum Arthropoda; class Insecta; order Hymenoptera; family Agaonidae; genus Ceratosolen; species Ceratosolen corneri. The sequence continues at coordinate 2,438 of JAPYYT010003723.1, read as the reverse complement.
AAAAGGTAGCTACAGCCGTTAGGCTCCTGTTTTACGGCGCTCACTCGTGGTCGAACCCCGCGAACCCAAGCGTTTGTTTTGTGTAATGTGTAGTGATCTTGTACCAGCCTCGGGTGAAGTTTCAACGTAATGATGCTTGTAAGAATAATGTAAGATTGATTTTGAGATCTTGATCTTTGATAGAATTCTGAAGCGTAGCGTGTTTATTATATAGTTTTGATGTCTGCAGTCCGTTCCTTGAGTACAGGTGATCATCTTAGATTTTGGTGACAGTGAGAATATTTGTTGATTGATTAATATCAATTTCCTATTGTCATTACAGCTTTAATTAAAAGTGTCAACACCCTTTTACAGAAGAAGGGCGAAGTGCCGGAGGTGAATTGGCAGCATTTTGGGACTTCGGGCCGCGAACCGAGCAGTTGCCCCGACATCTAAATTCTGGCTGAGATTTTCACGAATTCCAAATTGTGTCGGATTGTTATGAAATTTGCAACTATGCTGTTATACCTAGGTCTTGTCCGTTGTTTTTACTAGGGTCGTATTGACCATTGTGTAAATCTTTTGAGGCACAGACCGAGTAAACACGGTAGTAAAATAGTCATAAACGAGAAAGAAGTAATATTCGATGTACTTTCTGAATATATTCATAAGCTTTTGGAACACGTCTAGCAGTCATAAACGTATTGAATGTTTCCAAAATGAATTTACAAACAAAAAGGTAGTACCGACGGTCGAGAGGCTAATTGAGCCTCGAACACATGTTTAATTACTTTATTGCACAGTATATAAATTATAAGAGAATCATGGTTGTTTGATAAATATTCCAAATGTTTAAATTATCATAAAAATAATTGTCAAAAAGCTCACGAAGAACAGCTAAAATTCTACTAGAAATTTATTATATAGACATTGTTGTTTTGTAATTTATATTACATGTACTAAAGCGTAATAAGTTATAAAAAAATATAAATGATGATTTTATATAAATTGTTATTTATTTAGATTTAATGTGAACTTCGTGTTGTATTTCTAAATTATTTTAACATTACTTTGTAATAAATATACTGCATAAAAATGGATAATTGAAAAATAGATCATATAATATCAATTTAATATAAATAGTTTACTTAATATGTATTAATATGCTATTACCGTTTTAAACTTTCTATTCTTGAAATATCATCTTCAGATGTATCTGTTTCATCATCACTCTCACTAAAAGAGGTATTCAGTTTTTCATAATGTAATAGACGATCCAGTAAAAAGCTTTTATCTCTATTTGCTTTTAATAATTGTCGCTGAGTTGAACGTAAAGCTTCTTGAAAACATTCATTTTCCTAAATGAAATAATTTTATTTATTATTTATTTGTAAAACTGTTATAAGCTTAAATTAAAAATGATATGCAAAAAACATTGCCAACAAAATTACTTAATATATACAAAAATTAAGGCTCAAATATACAGAAATGGTCTCTTATATGTTTGATTAATAATACAAATTCAATAATAAAAGACATTATTGTTAAGCCGTATATAATAATTTATATACACTATAAAAATCTCATAAAAAATTATTATATCTTTAAGTGTTCTAAATTTCAGATATATTATGATTTACTAACAAAGGAAGTATTATTATTATTATTATTAAATATTAATATTACTAAATATTATTACCTGAATAATGAATATACTCTTTTTTAATTATTTATTTTATAATTATTATATAACTTTAATCAATTGCAGCTAGAATTTTATAATTTAGTTTTTTAATTTTAGTTGCATTTATGAAAATTAATTAAACAATAATTAATCAAATAAAGTTTTGTAAATATCTCTAAAATGTTAATAGTAATTTAAAGCGTTATTTTTCTTTTTTAATGGTAATGATTTATCGATAACATTTATAAATCGATATAAAATCATTATAAATGATACGAAAGGCAATAACATTTGTGTTAAGTTAATACACTGACATTCAGAAAATTAATATAATGATAATCGATAAAAGTACAATATAATTTATAAAATAATATTCAATGATAATTTCTTTAATATAACCTCGAATGAAATACTATTCAGAATTTCCGTAACTTATCGATTTTTATTGTTAATTTTTTGAAATAGAGTAATGTCGCTTCTTTTTGTAGTATTTGGTCGATAACATACCACTTAAATATTGACCGTGAATGCTTGGAACTCATAATCTTTTTACTGATACTTTATATTTTCTATATTATGTATATTGCTTTAAAAATATAAAATAAAATTAAACATTCTATCACAAATATAATATTTTTAAAACAAATTTCATTTTCAATTATAAGATTCTGTTCGGGATCCGGCTCGGGTAAGAAAGGGGAGCGGATCCGAGTGTGTGATGTTTTCTCCTCACGAATGTGTGAAGGAGAAACAGATAGTGGAAGGGTCGAGATAG
>JAPYYT010003722.1:0-11884 GCA_030522565.1 Ceratosolen corneri | reverse complement strand
CTCCCCCCCCCCCCACTGCGGGAAGGTCTCCGAGGTCCTTGACCCAGATTAACTCTCTCGCTCTCGCACGCACTGGTCTTGCTCACCCCGACTCGCCTCTCTCGCCGTTCCCGGCATCCAGGCGTAATGGGAACTTTTTATTTCTCTCTCCATCCTCCGCGAGGACTTTTATTTTCTTCTCTCTCGTCGGCCGAGGGCTCAGCTCGGGCTTTACTTTTTTACGGCTCGGGAAGGTCCTGCGTGATTGAATTGCGAGAGGAGCCGGGGATCGTGTCGGGCAGTTGGTGGCAAAATCACATTTTCCTTTGACTTTGAGCTACTGCTCATTCAGAAATATTTGGATGCAGTTTGTATGACAATGGCCGGTGATTTATCTGCGGCTTATTGTTGTTCCGTCGAGGCGCCGATAACAGCGACGTGTAGCGAAATAAATGCTCGGGTATTGTTTTGAAAGTGAATACTCGCAAAGAAAGAGCGACCGTGGTATAAAAATCATTGTGCGGCTAGTTAATTTTAGGTATTTTGAAATTCAGATTTGCATTGCAAAATTTATCAGTGTATGCTCTATCGAATATTTTAATATACATTTGCGCGAACGGTCGCCAGCAATATTTATAGAATTACATATTGTTAACAATATTTATTGCCGCCGCTTATTGGATGATACATATACAAAGTCACATCTCCAAGATTATTTGCGCGTCCATTATTAGTTAATAAGCAATTTGTTATGTTAAAGTTGTAAATTACGTGCGCGGATGATATTTATTGGGAGTCAATGGTTTGCCACATAACGAATAAATGATGTATATGCGTATAAGCTGTACATAATCGAGCGTACAAAATAAGCTGGTAAAGGAAAATGAATAATTTAATCAATTAATTTATCTGATTTTGTAATGTTTACTCAATATCGGAGGCTTGTTTTCAGATAAAATCGTTTCTAATTCAAACAGATACTCCATTTGAAAGTTACGTGTGATATGATATCGGCACAATAATATCGCACATTTAATGAAACTCCCGCTAACCTTTTATTTCTACTACTCATAATATTACAAGAACGTAAGGAGCAAGTCTATTATATTCTCTCTCTCTCTCTCTCTCTCTCTCTATCCTATTTATGAGTTAAAAAGATACTTTTATTGACACAGGTAGACACAGTGTCCCCTGTCTGTCCGATCAGAAGGACAAAATAGTTTTGAGAACTTGTCGAGCCCTTCTTAAATCATTGAAATATCTCGTTATATGGCAGATATTAGTTAGCCTTGAATGTCCTTAAACTCACGAAACATCAATCAACGCGAGAGTTATGAAATCACAATATATTATTAATAAATATCTACGATGGCAGTGACTATCGTGGTTATGTAGCTGTCATTCATCGATTGCATTATTTTTGTATGAATTTCTATGCGGTGTTTCTCCAATTTCGTTACTCACACATAGCCGTACACCGTTTATACATCCTCCATTGAAAGATTATTCTAAAGCATTTTTCTGATTTAATTTTATTATTTGTAGTGCAATTTAAACAGTGTATGTTTTCAATAGATACGTCAAATATTTACGTTTAGTTATTTGATTACGTTTATATCTCCTACATATTGATTAATATATTTATATATATATATATATATATATTGCGACGTCTGCGCAAATTAAAAATGCTACAACTGAAAATAGATCTGCGTTAATAGACAAAAGATATTGGAATCGAATGAAAAAAAATAATGACATAATTTTCATGGAAACTTGTCTCTTTTCAGAATTTTCATGCCTTACAGCTGTGCTTAATAATAATGTAAGACTTTTCAACCGTAGCCACACGCATTAATGAATTTAATTTAGAATATTAAAATAAATGAAAAGCGAGTTTGACGTATGGTGTATTCAAGCCATGATTTATTAACTATAAAGAAATGTTGGATCTACTCTATCTTAATTCTGGTGACTTAATAGTTGAGTAATCACATCAAGTATACATAATCTCTGCTCTCAAGAGTATGGTTTGAACAGTTTTTATGCTGATAAAAACATTGTGAAATTACTTACAAAATGTAAGATTTCTAAATTGGAGTCACATGATTAGAAACGATTTCTTTCGATTTCAAATTCAAAGATGTCAAAGATAATATTAGATCAAGCCTCCAATTCCCTTTAAGCTTTCTGAATTGAATAATAATGAGAGTTTTGGCCCATATCGTCGTAAAGCTTAGATATCTCCTCTCTAAACAATAAGTCGGGAATTTATTAAAGCGTTTATTGTACGCGATGATAACTTACGTGTGACAATAAATTAATATAAGTGACATTAAATTACATTTGATAGCGAATTGTAATTTTTATTATGATTCTCATTAGCATATCAACGATGTAAATGTGATGAGCTATTTGATTCTTATCATAACGCTATTAAACTCTCTTCGAGACTAATATTAATATTAATTGTAATGCTATGCTTATTGTAATACTATATTACCATTATACTAACTTAAATAAACAAACGTCCGCGAAACACTGTGTGCGCGTGCGCGCGCGCATTACGTCAGCCACCTAAGCAACAACTTTTGTATATATCGAATTGAATTTTCAAAAAACTACTGGCTTCAAGACAACTACAAAGGGTACGTACACTTTTTACGCGAGGCAAGAAAAAAGAGAAAAAGAATTTGCGTGTGACTTTACATTTACGAGTGTGCTGATATCGCGTATGGCAGCACTAAGGCTCACAGATAACAAAGACTCGGCGCACAAAAGCATCCACGATATACAAAAATCATTTAAAATCATGGGACGTAAAAAAGTGAGCTCGAAATTTACATACGATTGATTATCGCAACGTATGGTAAGCAACATTGCGCACACCTTGTGGAATATTTTTCGTGTAACCCCGTAAACTCTCGTGCGCGCGCGCGTCCTCATCCGCGTCACATTCGAATGCACCATAATGGAAAATAATGGAAAATAATGGGCAATGTTGCCTCATGATCCCATGCCGGGGAATAGGCTAGAAGGCAAACGGTGCTAAGCCAAAAGTAACAACGACTATCGTACAAATTCATGTGCACATTATTCGTGACGGAGGGAAAACGTGCGATAAACATTGGCGCGAGCATCCGCGTACATTTGCCACGACCCGACGGAAGCAAGCAGATGTAATAAGGCCTTGCGAGCACCTGTATTTTACAAGTGAACGCGATAAAAAAAGAAGAAGAAGAAAAAAGACCTCGGCAATCACGAGGCGTAATAGCGAAATTGACAACTCGACTCTCTTACGGCTCGCGTGCACTTCTTGCCCTCCTCGTCTTCTGTAAATTAAAGGCACCGAATTTCGAGGTATTTACAAAAGAAATGTCCAATTCATAGTTGGTGTTTTGCCGAAATTGCAATATAAAATAATATTACTTACAGTTATACATAAAATGTGTTTTTTGAAAGTTATTCGCAACTCTCAAATTACTTATACGCAGCTACACTCGTAAAGCTAATTGCTTCTTGTATTTTTCTCTTTATATTACTCGGACAACTTCGATATCTCGAGGTAATGAGGAAAGAGGTGCCTTCGTGTCATTTACATCAATTTTATGCATTTGCCAACTGATCAGAAATTGTCTGTGCTCGAGATGCGAATGAAAATTCAAGAAAAAAAAAAGGGGGAGGGGGGGCAATTAATATTTGGCTGTTATTGGTGCAAAAAGAAAAAATAGATTATTGAATTACCATCTCGTAATGTCAATGTCTATTGGCTAATGGCTTACTTTGTCCTTTATACCATCGAAAAATCGTTACTTTAGCCAAACGGCGAAATAAATATTTCTCTAGTTGCTCGAAAATTGTATAAACTGAACTAAAGAATTTGGTCAATTAGCCAAAATGTCTTTCATTATACTAAATTTTATCACTGCGTGCTACTATTATCCTCTCCACCTATTTATCCGTCTCTCTCTCTCACTCTCTCGAGTGCGCTCTTCTTTTCCTCATAATAAACGTAAAACAGTGAAGAAACCAAGAAATGAAAAGAAGGCGAATAAAATGAGTGAGGGACAGAAACAGGTTTACCCTGTACCACAACACAACCTCGGCCCCTTGCAGTTGCCGGTGAACATCCACGTATCCCAACAGGAGCCGCCGTTGGATAAATTTTTCTCGAATTCCCCCATCTTTTATCAACTCTTTTTCACTCGTGAATTCCCCCACCCCCTCTCCACTCCCCACCGCGGGCCAACCAACCGTCTACACACGTCACGATCAAAGCATCGTGTGTGTGTGTGTGTGACTTGTTGACGTAGCGGCGAGGATCTGATGGCGCGGTTAACCCGAAATGATACTTTTTTCGAGCTCGGTGCAAGAATATGTTCGTGGATCAAATAGAACTTCTTCTTATTTATTAAATAGATATTGATTCTAATTGATTATCCCGGCAATTTTCAGTTAAATAATCGTATAATTACTCGTGACATTTTTTTGTAAACAAAGAGCAACCTACGAGGATAATTATCTGGATTACTCAATTTTGAAAAACGGGGAACCCCAACCGGTTTATTTAAAAAACTCACATTTGAAACGACTATCGATAAATTGAAAGGTTTTTAATTGGTAATTCAATTTGATCGGCAGAGCTTGATAAATATACTTTTGTTTAAAATTATGTAAAGATATTGCAGGAAATAAGATTCATTACGACGATTAAACGAGCGTGAAAGTATAGAAAATGAAAGGCGTGCGCAATTCCTTCATTTTTTAATTATTCGAGAAAAAAACTTGGTTACTTTGCTTTCGAGAAGGCAGAGAATTTTTAGGCAATGGGTAGCCCCAATTGGGGGGTATGAAAATGAAAGAATTTTTGTTCGAAACGAAGAGTACGCGAATAAATGCTTTTCTCATCAACAACGCAAGATATTGATAAATAATCTTTACCAATGATGTATGTAAATGCGCATATATTATAAATAAATATTTTATGTAATGGTATTATAAAATTCAAAATGCCTTAAACAATTTTTCTTACCGAATATATTTTCAATCTCATGAATATACGAGCGTAAATATTCTATATTACATAAGGGATTCGTGAGCAAAAAATACAAAAATCTTACGGCGCGTACGAAAAAGATTATTAATTGATATATTAGATCATATTACTGCATATTCAATCATTAATCTGCAATTTTTCAGAATAAACTATTTACATTTAGAATTACTAATTATGTCGATTAACGGTAATTGCTCATTTATTTGAATTTTAAAGCGACATCGAATTATAAGAGAGAAATATCGGGAAGAAAGTATGGCAAATGGCACGTCATAATATCACCTCTTTATTACTCAAAATTACCAATTTATTGTGCTCGCGTCATAAAATGCACTTAAGCATTTCATATAAATCATGCGCACGGTTTGATTAAATACATAAGTAATAGAAAATATCGCAGGCCGCAATGCAAGCATTTTATTCGGCCAATAAAAAAGTAAAAGCTGCGATCCAAAAATTCCAATACAAAAATTTGCAATTTATTACATGCAAAACTATCTGACAAATTTGTAATTACGCTTTAAGATTTTTAATTGATATTGAGTGGCGGCCGGCGTTCAGCTTCAAATGTGAATTGTCAGTACATTAAATAATTATAGAAATTTATTCACAAAATTATGTAATTATAACTTATTTATTAATAAAATCTCTCTGTGTTTAGTGTATCTAATGCGAGTTGATCCTAATGAGATGCGAATAACTAAAGATAAATCCATTTATGATTGATTTATTTAAAAGTACCAAATATGCTGTACTTCTACATATATAAAAGTACTTAATTACTATCGTTCGAGAATGCTCTCGTGTTCAGAATATTGATTAAGAACTTTTTGCTTGCGACAATGGGAAATCAAGTGTTACGGTAAAGATAAATGAAAATCCTCCGCTCGGTCATATGTCTAAGAAATCTTTTAGGTTCGATATAATTATTTTTGTTCCTCCAGTTTCTTCAGTTCAAACTCACCTGTTAAAAGTAAAATAATTATCTAACCGAATACAACTTATGTGATAGTCGATCGGGAGTCGACAATAAAAACATTGAGAATGTTGCTCAAATTAGTGCAGTACAGTAGGAATTCAATGATAAATCATAAAATGATTTGTCGCTAATGTCTAACGACGAAATAACATTAAAAACGATATCCATTTGGAATCCATATAGTCAATAAAGTTTTGCAAAATGTAGAAAAAGAATTCGACTTGTCGCATGTACGAGTCATTATCACCTTTTTTTTAATTTAATATATATATATATATATATATATATGTAGATAATGACTTTTGCCGTTGTTTCATTTTATCGCGTGTTATACTGAGAAAAATCGCCAAAACTCGAATACAAGATAATATTACACCTAAGGTCATAAAGCGATATCGTAAAATATTACATAGCTTTCATCGCCACCAACTTCGTAAGGCGGATATCAATTAAAACCAAATATTCAACTAGACTTGGCAAAATATTAATTAGTATACTTTTAATTAGTATACCGACACACTTGTCAATCGCAACAACCTTCGAACTTGTCATGCCACTATACTTATCCCTATATAATACTCGATACGGCATAAATAAATCGTTGGCCCATTAAAAGGTTCGTTTTTACAAGCGCACGCGATACACAGACGCGCACACACACAACACACACACAGACAGACAGAGAGTAGAGAGTTGAGACTCGGCAGAATTAAAGGCCATGTGAAGTAAGGGAGAGGAGGGCTATTAAATGCCAAGCGAAATCATTATTAAAAGGATCGCGTGGATTAGTCGTGGTATTATGGAATACGCGGAGCGGCACAAAGTCGCCGAAAAGAAAAGCTGGCAGAAGCTCGCCCGGCTTTTCCAAGGCGAATCCCCGTGTAAATAAGGAAGGATTCGATTAAACTCGATCGTCATAAACAAAAGAGATAAGCATCTGGGCCCCGACAGCCGACTCTCTTCCGCCAAGCAGTTTCACCAACCTCATGGCTCTCCATATATATATATATATATATATATCCGCGAGATGGCAGAGGCAGTTATGGCGCGGCTCGCGTGTAAATCCCCGGGAGTGCCACTTTTGGAAGTGGTCCCAAGGGCCGGGGCGTCGATCGGTCTTATAAAGGTCCCTGCCGGTAAAAGGCCGCCCGGCCGTGTCCTCGAGCGCTAAGGATACGCCGTCGCATTATTCCCAAACGTGAATTAAGCAGCCGTACGCTCTTGACCCTCGATTCGGCATTGTTTTCACTCACGGCAATGAGCCTCTCTCTCCCTCTCTCCCTCGCTGCCCTCCTCTGCTGCGTTCCTCTCATATGGGCACATGGAAATTGGCCGCTGCTGCGGCCACAAGGCTTTTACCGGACGGCGACATTGGCCAGCGCAACAAAAAAAAAACACGAGGGAGCAAGGGGGTGAGGTGGTGAGCGTGCGCTCGTATGCTACGCTCATGTGCGTAGATACGAATTGGCTTTGATTCGTTGTTTTCGCTTCTGTATAATTGCATTGCTTTCTCATTTTTTTCTCTCGTAGCGAGGCGGCCATGTGATAATAGCGCCACATCCTTATAAGACAAATTAATTGAGCGAGTCCGTAATTGGCGTGCGGCAACTTTCCAATGATTGATCCTCATGGGACCGAAATTTGTAATTATTGTAATCGCGTGGACGCCCGCCTCATAAGAAATTGACTTTTGTTAACACTATTGGGCGACTGGTGGGGACGTCGTGGCATTTAAAAGCTCGAATTGAACGCATCGAGAGGTGTCGGGCACAGTTGTCGCAATTACAAGCTCAATTTAAAAAGTCATTCGCTCTAATAATATTGGCGCAAAATTTTACATTCGTCGACTTGACACTCTCCTGACTCTTTGACAATTTTCCAATTCTCGTCAAATTGCTTCTCTTATGAAGCTGATTTTATGGAGCTCTATGTATTTGGCGGTCGATTTCAATTAGCCGGGCTTCTGCATAAAGTTTAAGCGCTACGAAAGTGGAGGCCGATAATTTTTCACGGACCATGGTTATTTATTTATTACTTCATTAGTATCGGCAAATCGTAACATCCGAACGGAAAAGTCGTAAAACTAAAAGCTTCGATAAGCTGTTGAAGAGAGCGACCTTATTCGAGCTTATTAACTGCGCGAATAATAAGCAAAAGCTTAAACAATAAGTTAACAAAGGACTTGAGTTTATATTCATATAATTATATTCATATTATATTCATAAAATGTGTATTTTAGCGAATATATATATATTTAACAACCGAAAGTATTTACTAATTTGCATGAATCTTGAATGCAGCGCCATAAAGTTACGTTTTTATTATTGTTAGTATTACGGTATTATTGTTGGTATCAAGATAACTCTAACTCTATAATTTTAACGAAAAATTTGACCAGACAAGCCCAATAACTTTAATAATAATCTTTTAATAATAATCATTATTTCTTATTAGCAGTTTTGATCGCAATTTTAACGGTTTAATTCCTAATGAACAAACATCACGTCTACAATTCGTTTCCACTACAATAGACATGTATATATATATGTGTGTGATAATTAATTGATAATCCTCGATATGAGCAGCGCATAAATCATGGTAAACCTTTGTCAGTTTTCACCGACTCGAACAAAAGATTCTTTAATACTATGAAAACAGTCTTAACCTGATGCATATACTACAAATCAGAGTTGCATATCAGATTTCGCCACTGCATTATTTAACTGTTGGGTAGGTAAACAGAAAAAATACCGAAAACAGTATCGTATCGAGTGCACGCGCGCGCGCATGTGTTTGTGTGCATCCACGCATGCGCGCGTACGTGGTTGGATGTGTTGGGAAGAAAAGCAACCGCATACTGCCAAAGGATTCTGAAATAACGTCGGGGGCCATTGACAAAAAACGAAAACAAGGGGAATGAAAAAAAGAAGCAAGCAAGGAAAAAGAAGTTGCATGTGCTCCAAAGTCCGCGAGTTTGATCGTGCGATTGCAGCGGTAAAAATATCAAAGCGATTCCACGCGAACGGAGAAGAAAAAGAACGAGTGAGTGAGAGAGAGAGAGAGAGTGAGAGAGGGGTGGGGTGGGGTGGGGGAGAGAGAGACAGATAGGCTGAAAAATACGACAAAAAAACGGTGAAAATACGAGGAAGAAGCCACTTGAAACGTACGGTAAAAGTAGCGAGATTGGCGAGAGTAGGTGCACCGCCATTACCACCGACGAAATAATAATAAAAGCAACAGAAATAATGGGCTCCGGTAAAAATGCCTCCTCGCTATCTCGCACATTCACACTTTGCATGTGCAGGCCGCTCGGCGATCAATTAACCCGGATCTAAGAACTCGTTCCTCAGGTGCAGAATCGCGGCCGAGCGCCGGGATCGCGCACTTAGGTTGCTAAACACTGGCCGCTGCCACCGCCGCCGCCGCCGCCGCCGCCGCTGCCTCCGCCGCCGCCGCCACTACCACCGCTGCAGCCGCTGCCACCGCTGCAGCCACCGCCGCCGTTACTCACGTTGCGCTCGACCAAACTTTGGAAAATTTCCCGGCGTCGCCAGGTAGGCGCCGACACCCTCGATTTATCTCGGGAAAAAATTATTCGGTATAAAGGATTATTGCGGTGCGGGGGTGGGGTGGGGTGGGGGGGCATAGAGGCAGCCGACCAGGAGGGAGAAAATATGCAAGACTGTTGTTGTCGATTGGTGATACCGACACTGCCGTGTATGAGGCGAATTCATTCTTATTAGCTAGCCTTGGCGCACTTTAAATAATGAAAAGCTACTTGGTGCGAGTATTTCGCAGCCACTCTTTGGAAGAATCAAATCAGGAGAAAACGTATCGTAAAGACTTTGCACTGACATTCGTTACGACCGGCATTATGCTCTTGGAGCATTGAGGATGGTCGTTGGTAGTTGGGGTAATATCATGAAACGGCTCGTGCTCCAAATAAATTACTTGGCATTAATGTTGCGGAATCATTAGATGCGATTCTCTACTCGACTTTCTTATCGTAGCTATTTCTAATTATTGTGGTTTTCGTTATCCTTACAAGTTATGGATGGTAAGTGGGATTGCCGTTAGAGTAACGAAGTTTTTTTCACGTGGGATTAATATCCTTACACCTCGAGCAAACTCTAACTGACATTATAACATTGCATTCCTTGTTGTGAAAAAGAATAATGAGCATTAGATATTTTACTTAAAAAAGGGATTTTAGTAGGAATAGCAATTATTTGAGTGAATTTGATGTAAAGCATTGTGGATATGATATATAATATCAAGTCATCTGCACACCTGAGCTCCGTAGAGCAATAAGTGTGTCAATTTCATGTAAATCTTATTGGCAACTGAAGCTTGTTTTTCTGTTTACAGCTGATATTGCACTTGCTTTACGTCTTTCGTGCTTTTCAGTGAGCCCGATCGTATAATTAACATTAATTTGATATTCTATTATGCTCCTTACGAATTGGCTTCGGACTAATGCAAGATTCGCTCGTATTATTTTCAATCTTTGGAGTGAAATCAATCCGATCGTACAAATTCTTCAATAGTTAATGAATTCTAATGTCAGTGTGTAACTATTATAAGTACAGCTATTATATAAATTGCAAATAAATATAATGTTCGAATCGATATATGGCCATTCTATTCAAAAACGGCAGAAATGTGTGTATGCAAGTATGCGTCAACAAAAGCTATTCACGTAGTGAATATCGCCTCGGCTATGCAAATTTATTTAATAGAAAAGTATCGACAATTATATTTAGCTTCTCTTAAAGTACGGACGACGTTTATCTAAATTTAATCTAAGCGAACAGATTTGATTTATCTGGCAACACAAATTGATAATTTTTAAAAGCTAGGCGTTAACTTTTGTTGTTAATTATTAAGAAAAAATGTTAATTATTAAGAAAACATTTATTAAAATTCTAGTTTATCGTTATAATATTCAGAATTATTATAATGATAAAATTATAATATTAGAATAAAATAATATCAATATAATGAATAAAGCAGTTCGAAATTCATTACCAAGCTATTTATTTATCGATAAAATTATTTCAACAAACTTATATTACTTTTGAGTTGATGTAATGTGATGCATTTTAAAAAATTGATAAACGTTGTCGGAAGATTCGAAACTAATTAGATTGTAATGGAAAAATTCCATTTCTACATGTAGATTTTATGATTGATCAAGAAGTATCGATATATTTTATAAGAAATTGTAGCTTCGCATTGACCTACAAAACCTCCATTATTAATATAACTATTATTACTAATAACACCATTACCATTATTCCTATCACTATTACTACTATACTGTTACAAGTACTGTCATTATTACAATTCGATATTTCTTTTTTAATTCTGTTATTGAAATAGAAATAGGCAAAGTCGTGAGAATAAACAAGTTATTGGACGAATGAAGTGCACGATTGATTTAGCAAATATTAAATTTTATATTGTTCTCAAGTATATTGCACATATTAATAAAGATTTTATTGCTCCCATTCCAATAAGAAGCTTTTGTTTGTCTATTTTTAAAATCCAATAGATGCAACTATAATTAAGTATTACAGTTACATATGACTTTGAAAAATTAGAACTGGATTTTACATTAAAATATAATTCATTTTATTATATAGACTATGCCGAAATCTATTTTAAATTTATTTTACTGATATAAAACTTTAAAAACGATCAAAGGCTAATATAAAATTTATACCAATACATTAGTTTGATAAAAATATAAAAAAAGATTCATAAAATTTTAATAGCTGTAATGAAAATAATGGTTATAAAAATATTATTTTCATATTACATATACATATATATATATATATATATATATATATATATATATATATATA
>JAPYYT010003721.1:0-13213 GCA_030522565.1 Ceratosolen corneri | reverse complement strand
CGGCAAAAGAACGCTACTGCCTGAGAACAGAAATGAGAAAAGAGAAAGGAATTACGAATTACTGCTGTGTTAGCAAAAAATGAAATTATCGGTGAACGTTAACAGATCATTCGTAATAAATCAAAACATTGTAAACTGAAACACGCGCGATCCGTAGGATCGCCAAGGATAGAGCTTTCAACCACACAGGCTACCTTTATTATTTCATTGAAGTTATTTATGCTCACGTGCGTATGATTCGAAAAGCAGAGTACGTTAATTAAGTGGCTTGACTACTTTCGGTTTTGCTGCTCGCGCACACTGTCGACCACCTTACGTGTAATGATGTATGTCAAGAAGGCTACGTGCATTTTAACGCGCGTTAACAGGTTAGTGATTTAGTCTATCTTGACCTTGGCTGTTTTAGTAGTATACTCTCCTTTGCTTTAAATTTCTTCTTCCTTTACGATATCTTTGATGCATTAGAAGCTCGTATTGGGACACGGGCGTTAATTTATTTAAAACAAAGCTGCTCACGAGACATCGCATGCTGACATTTGAGCTATTTAGAAAACTCGTTAATATTGATTGTGATCAAATGTAAATCAATCATTAGTTTTCAAATACTATCTCTATTTTCATACTTCATTCTGTTATCGTATCTTAAAATACAATAATATTCCAAAAAATAATAAGAAATAATCAAGTTTGATAAGCCACATTGAGCATCGTATTGGCGATTCGTGATTTAAGGAGCAAAAATATATTTCCGCTTATGCTGTCTCTTACACTGTGATTCTTTAGTACAGCTCTGACATCTTAACAATTGACCAATGTTAACACGAAAGATAAATATTGTGTTTATAAAGTCATTTGATATTGAGAGGAATATTCATAGTGGCCTTACTCCTGCTGAAAATATACAATTAAATGACATGTTTCGAATGAGGAAGAATGGGGGCGAAGATGCAAAAAATAACACGATGACTTGAAAAACAACTCTTTGAAAACCATCAAATGGATTGAATCGTGGTTATCTCTATCTTCTACTAAACTGGATATATTTTTAATTTATTTTAAAATCATTTCTTACATTATTATCAATCATATTTCACCACTTATTCTAATTACATTTTGAAAATCATGGATATTATTGTGTTATACTAGATGTATATATATATATATATATATATATATATATATATATATATATATATATTCTTATATTCTTAGCTGTTCAACTTATAATAGTTTGTAAATAATTTTATGTATTTGTTGTGTTGTTAAAATAATATATTAAGTGTCGTAGCTTTATAATGGAATAGAACAAAAGTCAATTAATAAATATTTTTTAGCATATAGTAATATTTTGTATATTTTCTGCACAAATACCTTACGATTTAGGTAAATTTAAAAATTTTGATTAAAGAGTTTTTTTTTATTAATGTATTACGAGAAATGTGAGTACTCACATATGTAACGAAGACGATTGATTCTAAAAACTATCAATATTAATATTATTTTCGATATCATTTGGTGTTTTTGTTTACGGGAACAAGAATTCGAGTATTCTATAGGAATACACATAATTAAATGTGTAACTTAAGATTATTTTACTGATAGATTTTAACTGTATTATTACGTATTAGTTTACTAGAAAGTATTAATCTGTGTAATACAATTTTTACGCAAAAATCGATATGTATAATAAATGTTTATTATTGTTGCAGACTTAATCTATTAAAAAATATTACAATTTCTTATAAAAGTAGAATTTTTCAAATGTACAGAAGTATGTATTTTAATAATAATGATAATGGTGATGAATAATTGAATTAATAATAATAATAATGATAATGTTGATGAATAATTGAATTAATAATAATAATAATAATAATAATACAATAAGAAGAAGAAGATAAAAGTTAGCTTTAACTGATTAGTAATTTACTTTTGATGGAATCATATGAATTTTATAAAACTGAATAAGGAATATGCATGTGTAATCTTCATAAGAAAGCTTGTACTATTAAGTACGTGCTAATGTAAACAGATATTTTAAATTGGCTTTATTACTTTTAACACTAATCGGATGTAATATACGTTATCTCCAGCGCATAAATACATCAAATACAGGATTCTCAAGTTTCTATTTGCTTCTATTTTTATACAATTAATGAAGTAATTTACATTTATTAAGTATAACTAATGATAATTTAATACAAGCATATATATCTGTAATTTTGAACTTGAAATCGAACGTCTTTGTTTAATGAACTTCCGTTTCATTTACTATAAAAAATATGTCTCTCAGTTTTTTACAACCAATCGATAATTAAATTTAGTAAACTATATAAATTTGTAAAGGAAAACTTACATTATTAGTTTCAGCGATGCGTTACTGATTTGTGAATATTCCTCGTATTTCTTCATATTTCAGAATTTTACAAAATTTTCTACACTATATTTCGTATCGATAAAATTACTTCTACTTTTTAGAGTAAAGCAAAGATTGTAGGAGTAAAGCGAAGACGCTACTTACCGCTTCGGTAGCTTTATTTCTCATTTCCAGCGTAGCGAGTTTTCAGATTCACCGCTATTATATAAGCCGAGTTGCTCGTCTTCCTCAAGAAAGTAACAAAAACATATTGGAGCGTTTATCAACGGGGCCATCAGCAATATTAAATTTTTTAACACTCAACCCCCCACCATATTACGTATGAGCCGTCTAACAGAGGGGAGTCACCGATGGTTAATATATGGTAGGCTTATTGATAGTTATTTTGTGTAACGACAGAATTGTTACGTTATACTTATTGGATTGAAAATTCCTCTTCCAATTCATTGCAAAATATTGGCAGTCTAGATTTTTTACCAACTTTAATAAAAAAAAATGAAAGAATTATTGATGTTCTTTAATGAATTTTCACAAACAAATAAGTAACCATATAGCCTAAGTTAATTAATTAATTTTCATCCACCTAGAGTGTATTGAAGAAGGATTGAAAATTGGAAAAATAAAGGTTTATTAAGAGAAAATCTATAGATTAGGTAATATTTAAATAAAAATGGTATTTAACTTGGAATTGTCCGCATTATAGTTTTTGTATGAGCGTAAAGGTCAGTCTGCTTTTTCTGTTTACTTTGTTATATATTACAATAATGTATATTAAGTTATGAAGATAAAGAATTTGTTTACTTTAGATTACTTCTACTATATTGAAGTAAAGTTAAATTGCAAGTACTAAAGTTTTGTCCTATATAATTCGGACCTAATTTTCAACATGAAAACATTTGATTAAATTCATAAGTTGCTATCATTTTTACAAGAACTAATAAATTCTAACATTTATATATTACATTAAATTTTTAACCATTTTCATACGTAAAGCGAAATTAATCTATTCTAATAATCTAAATTTATATGTCATATAACATACAATCGTTAGATTAATCTATTCAGTTTAATTTAAAGAATTGTTGGTTAAAATTCATTACCGTTTCAGATTTTTAATTTAAATTTATCTACTTTCAGAAGCTCAGTTGATTGGCGATAGTTTTCACAAATAATCAATAATGGTCTTGAATCCAAATCCATCGTCACGACTTTTTATCAGCATTTAATTTTTTTATCTGCAGCACTTTCTCTTGCACTTCATCTTTTTTCCTTTAGGTTTTAATTTCAATTACTTCAACCTATGTTTGTTCCATTTCTATTTCAATACCGTGAATCATTTATTATTGCAAAAAAATATTAGTATACTTTAAAGCTTCTTATTTAAAAAAATGTTTAAATAATTAATTTAATTAAATAGTCGAAGGAAAAAGAAATTTCAATTAATATTAATTTCTATTGAATCCTTTTAAGAAACAAATTTAGTGCATTAGATAACATTAAGATATTCGTTATTCTTTGCTCTGAAAAATATATAAGTCCATTGTTTTATTAATTGAATTGCATATTTAAATTGCACGTTTAAATAATAATATAATCATGTAACTCAATATTGAATCTAACAAAAAAATTTCTTGCAAATAATAAACATGCCTCTGTGAACATAAGTTTTTAGTTCCATTCTGTATTAATTAAGTATAGAAATTGTTTGCTTGTTATGTTCAATGTTTAATTATTATTAATTATCTATAGATCCTAACTATCGTCATATTACATTGTCTATATAATTTGACATCTTACAATAGTATATTCAAGTTCATATTTAAAACTTAAATGTCATAATATAGAACTAATAATTTTCATCGCTAAGAAAATCATTGATGTTAACATAAAAATTCTGTAGGTAATAGAGTAGTTTTAATTACAATTTAATTACCGTCATTATGAATTTTTGGAATTTTTCTTGTACTTGCATATACTTATAAACTGGTAAAACGTAAATTGCTTCTGTAATTTTTTTAACTGTACCCTAAATCTCATTGAATATGCCATGTTACTCGAACAATAAGCTTTCAATATTTATCTTGAACTCATTTTGTTTGTCTTCAACTTGAAACCGTTTAATGAATAAATCATATTTTTATTTTATTCAATTATAAAATGTAAAATATTAATATATTAATATAAATCTCAAATACAAAATATTAATCAACATCAAAAATATTATAACATTAAAAGCTAATTTTTTATAGTTTTATATATAGTTATATATAGTTTAATATAAATATGATTCAAAGTAAAAGGGATGTTATTATTTAATACATTAATACTATTAATTAAATAATAAATATGTAATATAATTAAGAGAATGAACAAATATTGGCTTTAGTAAATCTAATTTATCTTCATCTTTATCTTTATTAATCTTTAACCATTAAATTTAAAGGCAATTTAAAATTATACTGTGCACTTTTGACTTTTTCGATGACTGATTCCCACTCAAATTCATCAATGTCTCTTTCCAGTTGAATGAAGCATATAAAGCACGTAACTCATTCCTTCATAACATCATTATTGCGAGTAAAGTCGAGGCAAAATTTTATGGCTCTTCAACGGTCGCTTAGTGTCGAATTTTTTAAATATATTGACCATTATTTAAATATCTTGAACAATGTCGTTTTACCAGACAAATCTCTGACAATTATTTGTATTTTCTGTTTCTTCGTGTCATGAGTGGTTGGAAATAAAAATTAGCAATGGTTCTCGAAAATGAACGTAAATATGCAGTGAAAATTAACAGTGATAAATAAGAATTTAGTATAAAAATAATTTAAGCAACTTTTAACAGATATGAAGGCAGTTGACTCGATAATTTTGACGTTACCCTTGTATCTTCTGGCAAGTATTTATGTAAATAAAAACTATAAGTATTTGCTTTTTCTTTTGTAAAAAATATTATTGTGTAAACTATATAAAGCATTGTTGTTATTTATTTTAAATTTTTCAGATTTATCAAGAATCTATGAATTATTGATCCTGAATTCACCTCTGAACGCACCATTTATTTTTATTTATTTTTAAGATAAAAAATGACAAAAATTTTACGTTTTAAATACAATTTTTATACAAAAGCTTTATAAATATGAAATTGGCAAAAAGACCTTGAAAGTATGTAATATAATTTAAATTACTCGATGTATATCATTATAACGTCGTTAATTATGAACTTTTTACTTACTAAGATTTTTCATTAACACGAATATTTATTTTGGTACTATATAAATTATATTTTCATGTAAAATTTTTCTTATCTTATTTAGTTTCTTATAGTGATACAATTACTCTTCAAAATTTATATTAATTTTATTTTATTAAAAGCACAATTTGCCTGTATTACGTCATTTTCAAGGTTCTTTTATAGAATATATTGAATTTTAGTCGATATTTTAAATTTATATTTATAAAATATCGTTAAAGCCGACATGTTAAATTCTAACTGAAATTAATACTATGCAATTAAACGAATGTAAATTTAAAATCAATATAATTTAATTAATAAAAAATTTCGATTTTAATTTTTATTATTTGTGGAAAAAATGTTTAATTGACAAAGAATATATCTATCTTAAGATAATCAAGACTAAAATATCTACAATAAATATAAACATATAATAAGTATAAATTATAAATAATAATATTATTTTTACGATTTTTTAAATTAAAACAATATTTTCAGAAATATTCCTTAGAAATGTTAGTACTCCTCTATTAGCGATTAATATATCCAATTGATATTTCTTATAACCTGTATGTGATCGTTTTAGAATTATCTTTATTTAAAACCTATTTTTTAGAAAATAGAAAAGCATAAGTATATACATAAGAATATAATTAAGAATTTTATTAATCATCATGTTTCAAAAATACATATTAAATGTTTAAATAGTTGTTGAACATTATGGAATGTGGCATTTAAAATAATTATTTAATTAATAATGTATTATTTTATAATTATAGTAATATGTGAAGTCTATAAATGAGTTGTGTATAGTTTCTAAATTTTATCGATTTATTCATGGTTAACAAGACTAATTATAAAAAATTTAATTTAAAATTTAAATTAAAAAAGTAAAATATACAAACTGTAAGTACAGTTAGAAAAAAGAATTTCAAGCTAATGACAAAAACTTGAACAAAATTAAGTAACATTAATAAGACTGTTATTATTAATCCTTAATATTAATCCTTGGTAAGCAAATAAAAAATAAATATCAAGTGATACGAGTATTTTAGAAGTCATTATGATATATTTAATATATTTAATACGATATTACGCAATAGTATTGTTAAACGTTGAAACATATTATATCGATAATTATGAATTTTACATATTTAAACAAAATCATGACGATAAACATCTAATAATGCTATTATTATTATTCCTTAGATTCGAAAAAGCTATTTAAAAGTAGGAACATTCAACGTAAAGTTCGTGTATGCTATTTCTGGTAATGTTAAATCGCTTTGTGTAAATTGTATTCACAACTATGTATTTACAATTATTGTTAGCATACAATTCATGATTTGATTATAAATTTTAAATTAACTTTGAAACGTATTTCATTGATTACATTGTATTGTACTCTTCAATTCATTTATTCGACAAGCCGAACTTTGTTCCGAATTATTTTTCGAAAAAGACCTACGTTGAAACTCTATTTGCTGAATACGAAGTGTTGTTAAAAAGCCAACGACCTCCACAAATTGACGAACTCTGCTCGGGAAACTCGAAGCAATTCGTTAGCATCGGAATCGACACTTTTAGCATTTTGCGAAAACCAAATGTGACGTTCGGTCGATTTATCCCGTTGCTTTTTGAGACTTTTTTTTGGTTTTGTTTCATATTTTGCGTTTTAACTTTCGTATTTTCGGCATAATACAATGGCTGTCGTAGTTGGAACGTACAACGGGCAAAATGATAAAAAAATATCGTACGTATACAGGTGATCGGTGTGTTGATAAATATTTATTAGAGGCAATTACGAATATAACAAGAGCACGAATATAAATACCAAAATCCTTGGAACTTCCTTTTTGCAGTTTTATTTAACATTTCGATTTTTAACATTTGGATTTTATTTTATGACATTTTTATGAGAATTAGAATTATTCTGTCTACTTTATTTATTATGTATTATGAGCATATCTTTCATTACCCTTTAAGTATTATAAAAAGTAGTACATTAGAAAAATCCTAAAAACGTTATTATACATTGTGTTTCTAAAATTCGAAATATGAATTTTCATTATTTGCACGAATAAACTATGTGGACGATTGTTTTTAATGTATAACATGAAATTATGCTTTTTTATTTTCTATCTACTTTTATAATTAAATATTAATTTCAAATTTCATTCAGTATATATAGTGAATAAATACTACCAGAACAATTATCCCATGCTATTTATGAACTAAAGTTAAGAAAATATGAAAATTTTGAAAATTCATTGCCATATTTTCTAACCGGATAACTAAATTAAAAAATTAAAAATTAAAAATTTCAATCTCATCTACTATTTGACGTGTTTTATATGATAATTATTAAAATTTGAATTGTAGGTTTTTATTTTTATTGAGTATATTGTGATTTTACATTTATTCTTTTACATTTATTAAATATAAGAAATCCTTATTAAAATTCATAATAATTTCTAATTTACATTTAAACAAATTAACTTTTAAACAATAAGTATAAACAAAAATGTTACATCTTAAATATCAAAATTTTAATTTTTATCACCGTACTATTTATATTAATTTTATTTTTAAATTTGATTTACTTGTTCAAAACTTTAGAAAACCTAAAATTTACTAAAAAGCTTAAATATATAATTTTATTATAATATTGTTTCATTAACTGGTTTGTTACTTTTATGGATTTGATTTTCTTTTTCGAAACTTTAGAAATCTTGACAAACTTACTAGAGAGCTTAAATATACACATTTTATTATAATTTTTTTTTATTAACTTTTTATTACTATGTGAATGTTACTGCATGAAATTTATATGGATTAGTAAATATTAAACGCAATCTATAATAGAACGTCAGTCCGAATGAAAATTTAAAAAATTGTTCACAAAATTTTCATGCCTCGATTTACTTTGAACTTTATTATTTCTCAAACGTAAATAACGCCACATAATATGAGGAATAATGTATAAATACATACACGTATTCGTGGTAAGAATGAAGCATGGACTCTTCAGAAAAGATTGACGTAGATCCTTCTCATTCGATGTCAAAATTTTAAAAGTTTTTTTTTTAACGGCTGAGAAGCAAATAATTGCAAGTTGCATCAGATCTTTTGTGCACAACAAGCGTTTTAACTCCGTTTTTTCTAGCGGTCGATTTAATTTAGGTGCACCATCAATGTACGCTTGTTTCGTGTGAAGTGTCAATCTTGCCTCTTTCTTCTTGGAACTTTTTAGTAAATTCAATGTAGTCCTCTTTTTAATTTTATTCAGCACACGAAAGTTAATAACCACTCTTGCAGCTGCTCGCCATAAAAATATATGACTTGTGGTCGAGAGATTCAAAAGCTCATGGAGAGCAGTTTATTTCCTTCAATGCAATTGCTACTAATTGGTTTTGATTTGTCTTCGGATTTAATCTCATAATTCTGTTTTACGAATTAAAGAAATAATTGCTTCAAACTCCAGGAATCCATCGATTATACTTTTTATAGAGAAATATCGAACACTAATGAGGATTTCTCAATTAATGTTGTTGAAAAAATATGGATAAAAATAAAATTTTTATTAATCTACTACGTTGAAATATTCACGTTTTTTCTGTTCTAATCTTTGTTCATTAGTATTGGCACTCAAGCTGCAGTTAACTTTCTCTTTTCTATATATCGTACTAAGGCTCTGGTTTTTATTCTGATACCTTACAATTATCGATATAATTGGTTAGAAATTCGTATGTTAGCCCCAAATATAGAAATGGTATTTTAAATTAACAACTCCGTTGCTCATGTTGTATTTAAATTACATCTTATTTCGGACATACATATTCATACAATTTTGTATTGTGGATAATAAATTTAAATGTAATATTATCATCTTATCGTGGTGCTGAAATTTGTAATTTCATAGTTTTTAAAGATTTAATGAATTATTATTTTTTTTTTCATAATTCATTAATTACACCCATAATTAAAAAAAATGCTTGAAACACGTGCAACAAGATAAATTATAATATATAGTCGTAAAGATCTGATTCGGATATATTGCATTTTTTATTCTTAAAAATGATGATAGTATCAAGTAAGTTTCTGTTGTCTGCTTAGAAATGAAAATATCATTCTTACCAAATAAATTCTCTTTAAAATTTCATTATTATATTCATATAATTGCAATTATATTCAGAAATAAATTCAGAATTTTCCCTATCTTTAAAACACGCTTGGAATAATGAAGTATCCATATTTTTGCCTTTTACAAACACCGATATGAGTAAGGTGTTGGTGATAGCAATGTATTTACACGGCATAAGCTGACATATATATTGGCATATATTTAAATATACATACACAGATGCGCAGAAAGAGAGAGAGAGAGGGAGATGGAGAGAGAGAGAGAGAGAGGGATAGAGAGCGAGAGAGAGAGAGAGGGATAGAGAGCGAGAGAGAGAGAGAGAGAGAGAGAGAGGAAAAGACGCCTTTAGGAATCATTTATTCCTCGGATTATGAACCTGCGCGGGTCGTTCCCACGTAATATTTAAGGTATTGCGTCAGTATTCTTGAGAAGTACTGCAAGAACTTACCTGGCCGCGCTCTTTCTTTTTTCTGCCCTGTTTACGGCATTAAATCCTTATGTGCGTGCGGTTCTGCGATAAGTGCAAAAATCAGAGCATCTGCACTGAACTGCTTTTCAAGTTCATTATTCATCCACTTACGTCTCCCAACGCGGACTTAACTTCTTCAATTATACATTAAATAATGAGTTTCCGGAATTATGACATTTTGCTTGTTAATAGCGCGTGCGATTCAGCAATAACTAAAGTGCTATTGCGTATAATTTTGATAGAATGTTTAAATCTCGAGAAGTACCATGAAAATTATGCATTTAACGTGCACTGAATTTCAATTATTATTATAGCCAAACCGAATATACTTTTATGGCGTTGCCCGCCCTCATTTTCAGCGCCAGGCTTATCATAGCTTATTATAATTCCTTATTACGTTTAGCTTTACAAGGTTTGAAAACTAGCTTTTTATCTTGTTTTAACAAGTTTATCTTACGCTTTAATATAATTTCTAGCAATTTTATTTAATCGTTGAATTAAACTTTTCTTCACACAATCAATAGAGCTAGCTATCTTTAATTGGACCAAATGGCCAAACACCGACATTTTAAAAATCAGTATCGTTAATCGGCCTTACGTAAATAAACATTTTTTGAACGCTGTTGATGTGTCTGTGAAGTTTATTTTATTTGGTGCAAAGTATGGCGCATAAGCTCCGGTTAAAAGCCAAGTACATTTTACAGAGTCGCGAATAATATCTTGCATTTTACAAGATCGCGTTTGCGTTATATTCGTCCCGTGGGAGAAACAATTTTCTATCTCCTTTCGGAATAGATACGCATTTTTAAGATGATTAGAACTTTGCATGCTTGTTAGGAGTCCATGACTTTCGTTTCTGCAAAAGAAATTCGTAACACGAAAGTTGCATAATAGTCGCAATCGGGAAATAATCTTTCGAGCCATGTGTATATAATATATTTTAAAGGCAAAGTAATGCAGTCCGCGACTTTCTGCAGTTGGCTTTCCGGACCTCGCATTAAGTCGACACGAAAGTGTCGCGATTCAACTTCGAGCTTAAACTCGTTCTGTGCCATTAAGTGGCGCTGAGCGTAGTAAAGGAGCGCTCGAGAGTGGGAAATAAGCGTCGGCAAATGGCTTTTCCGCGTGAAACTTAATTACGAAAGTGAGATTTTTCAGCCTCCCTTCCCCTCGCCCCTGCCCCAACCTTTTGTTTACCATCGGTGCTATAATGCGATTTCCTTGCGGCGCTCCTGATTTATAGCCGCCTTATGGGGAGGGGGGAGGAGCACTATCTATTCTCACTATATGCAGCTTTCGTGACCGATTAGAAAATATGACCGCTTACTGATTCGTACGCTATGGTTAAAGACTTTTTTCATTATTTGTTATTCGGTCTATCGACTATTTGAAGTCCTTGACAAGTATAAAATTGTCGAAGTTTCAACTATTTTAATGAATCAAGATTAAAATACTTAATAAAATAATGACGGTCCCGCTGACAATTATTTAATTATATTTGTTTGTATGTATTCAATATATTTTGCTTTCGCAATTAACTACTTGGAGCATTTTAAATATTGAAGCTATATAATCTATATAATAAATATTTCAAATATCATTATAAAAAACAGTTATTATGATTTATTTTAATAGCAATGTCAACAATAACAAAGTAAATGAAAGTAAAATAGAAAGTAAAAAGAGAAAAATCAAGTTGTATCTTTTTATATGAAACTTTTTCGATATATAATGTAAGCTTTATTTCATCAAACAATGCACAAAAGGAACGTGTTTTAACACTATAATTTCCATGATTCTTTATAACAGAAAAACAAATCTACAACTTTTCTTTCTTTCTCGAGTTAATAATACACCACATGGATATTGTCTGTAGTTGCGGTTGTGCCCATAACGCAAAAATTTACATTGACAAACAAATATGTACTCTGTGCTCGTTTCTCACTCTCTCTCTCTCTCTCTCTCTCTCTATATATATATATATATAAATTTGAAAGAATGGACAAATTAAGGGAAAAAATTAATAATGAAATTCTTAGTATAATAATCTAATTAATAACATCGTCAATAGCAAAGTAAAGATGTGATAAAGTTTTAAAGTACTTTCTATTTAATCTTAAGGAATCAAAAGTTTCTGTTTCAGATAAAAAAAAGTTAAATATCAAATAACATAAAATACATTAAAATTAGAAAAACGAGTTCAGGTAGCAAATATTAACTAATGATTATCTTCATAATCAAATAATTATTGTTCTTTTAATTAAAGAAATGCAGATAATAAATGTGTGATAATTGTGGCATTTTAAAATGATATTTCCTCTTAAGGTATTAAAGTTGTTATACCCATAAAAGTTGTTATTATAGTTCGTAAAAGTAATTACTTTAGATATTAGTAGATTGAAATGTAATATATAATAATATATGTAGTAATATCGAAATAAAAATATATATTGTATGTGCATATAAAGGCATATATTATACCAATTAGATATGCTGTATTAATGTCATTTTATTACAATTATCAAGAAACCGCAGCGTTGAAAATATATAATAAAAAGTATAAATGAATCGAAATATAAAATAAGGCAAAAAATTTTTCATAACATTTTAATAAAAAAATATTGAAATTACTTAATTACTCAAACTTCCATTCTATAAGGATTAAATACTTGAACCATATTAAAAGGTTTATTTTTGCATTAAATTTTCTCCGTTTTCCATTAAAATTAATCTGAAAAATAAAATTTATATATTTTTATTATACATTCAATAATAATTTATAATAATTTATTTCATTCAATGACATAAATAATAAAATATATAACAAATATATAATAAAAAATATATAAGAAATATATGTCTTCTTGCACCGTAAGATAAATATAATTTTTTACTTCATTTTTTAAAGTACGGAAATAAAAACTTCATGTCTGAAAATTTCAAATTAAAAAATTCTTTATATTATCTAATATTGTTTAATAATATTTT
>JAPYYT010003720.1:0-14851 GCA_030522565.1 Ceratosolen corneri | reverse complement strand
TAAAATTTTTCATCTAGCATATAAAATTTTTCATCTATCAATATTATTATATATTATGTACTTTTTAACGAATTACATCCTCATACATGTTTACATACAAATAAATATTATTGTTCTCAACGATTTCTACATTTATTCTGGCTTTTCAAATTATAAAATATCCATTATGCTATAATATTATATAATGCTATATTTAGTCAGCACTTTTTAATGAATTTAATCAATACTTTTAAATAAAAATAAGGAAACTGGCGAACAATACAATACATACGCATTTACATCTATCATTTGCATAATACCACTGTTAATTAGTTATTTTAGTTGGACGCTAATAATGCTTGCATAACATTGTTCGCCATATGAACAATATCAATGCTGAGACAGTACCAATCACCGTGACAATCGGCACGTTGGCTTTGTCAATTTCACTGCCCATCATATTTCGATTAGCACATAATCAGTGGCGCCATTATGGCGACCATCCTCATTTACGCAAGTACGTAACCGTTCAAAAAGGAGCGCCCCACCCCTTATCCATTGCATTAAATTAAATGCAAATACTTAGGTAGAATATATAGAATCGCGATACGTTCGCGCTTCCGTCTACGCCAACGAATTCTTCCGCGAGATATGCCAATTGCTAATCATAATTGTTGTGCTCGCGCGAGAGCCGTTATGCGACGAGCCGCAAAAGCCGACCAGGCGGAAACAAGTCCGGCGGCAAGGCCTATTCCATTATAACGCGATCAACCCTTCAGCCATCGTATAATGGCTATTGTTCGATGCCTCGCTCTAGGAACCGTGCCAGGACTCGCGAAACCCCCGGGCTTCCACGCATTATTCACGGCCTGTCTGCGGCCCCGTTAAACCCGGGCCAACGGCGCCGCTTCCGAGGATAGAAGTTATGTGTAAATTACAATTGAGCGTAGTTCGTACCCCCGCGTTGCCGCGAGATGAACATTGACAGGTGTTGCGACAGGTGCTGGATGGTAGCGTCATGCCAGGTGCGGAGCTTCCAGAAGTGACATGGCGCCCCTGGAGAAGTGCCACCCGAGCGACTCGCGTGCGCCGCCGGTGACAACGGCTCTGAGTCGCCGTTAAAAAGGACTGGCCGAGCGCGAGAATCTTCGCGCCGTATTTCTCTTCAGTCCTTCGGCTCTCCGGTCCTCTTGATCCGAGATTGCAATTTTTCTGGCAGAGATATATTACTACCGGCAAATTCAAATCCAGCCGCTTTTTCGAGCAGCGTTAGTTAATGACATTTTTGTCATTAGAGTTGTTCCGCAATGGCTTGTGAGTGCTGCTTGAGCTTGTAAAATTTTGATTGCTCTCGGTGATTTATAAAATTATCCCTAAAATAGTATATTACTGGTGGAATATCATTTTCATTTGCTTGTATTATTAAAGTAATGGAAATAGAAGGTGTGGCAGCAACTCGACCAGAAAGACTATGTAAGAATAATTTGATCTTTATTGTACAAAAAATTATGCAAAAAGTCAATTAGCCAATGGAAGAGTCGGAATTTTACAAAGCTCTATAATGGATATTATATAAGAATTGTTTTCATGAAAACTGATGCTTCATCGCTGTTTTTTGGGCCATTTGTACAACAAGGGAGTCGACGAAGAGGCTGAAAAAGAAAAAAAATTAAATAAAGGTACTGGGATAAGAATAGGCAGCGAAAATCACAGGATGTAGGCAAATAATTCTTACGCGGTCCCGTTGTAGGCGCCGTGTAATTTCTTCGAAAGTCTTGAACGCATGAGGGATCGCATCGGTAGCGTAAGAAAGGATTATTGCAAACGGAACAGTCAATGGGTGGTGTCTGTAAGATTGCATTATTTAAGCTTTGATTCGAAATAGAGCGCGTAATTACTGTGTCGATACTAGAAAACAACAAATCCAAAACAACAACAAAAAAAAAACAAACCGGAAATCTTTGGAAGCACGGCCATTGCATGGAATATATGCATCCTCCTATCGGTCCACCGCCAATTCCAATTGTAATTTGAGGTGACGATTGCCAAGGATTGTACGCATAACAATTGCAGCCAGCTACATATTTTATTTTCATCAAATATTTGGTTTATAACTGCGTGAGCAAGTGAGCAAGTGTATAACAAATGAATTGTTTGCTTGCTTACTCTTTTTAGTAATCTGTATAATCATTTTCAAAAGCAAAAAAAAAAAAACGAAAGGAAAATTAAACAAAAGAAAAGCAGAAAAAAATCAAAGTGCATCGATCTAATGAGATTTTTGTTTAATATTTTGCAATTATTATCGTTTTATATTTAAACCAATGCGATAAAAGATATTTGCACAAAATTATCTAATGTAAATTCATATCTCATCGGTCAGGTAAACCAATCATTAGAAAATAAACGATGGAACGTGAATTGGTTTTTCATATTCACATTGGCAACTACTCTCATCGATTTTAGCTTGTTATTAAGATCTATAATGACTGTTTTAAAAAATTACAATAACCAAGGGATTTAATTATAACGTTTCCAGTTCGGTCTCCCTTCTTTTAATTTACTTTTCAATTTTCGTTTTATTGCATATAACTGTGTTATTTTCATTAAATTAATTGCTTAGGAACATATAATTTCAACGATTGGGTACTTAAATATTTTTTTAAACATAGGCAAAGCTTGTTAATTATAAAAATATAATGTAATAAATAAAATATATAATTCGAATAACATATTTAAATGATTAGAGAATTTTATGTTATAGATGACGTAAGATTTAATATTAATCGCACTGTATTGTCAATAGTTTCTTTCAATTAAGTCACACGCACGCACGCATATAATAAGTATTTGTAGCAATATCATTAATAAACAAAATTTGAAGTGGCTTTTACGTTAACTGGACTTGGATAATATTAGATAATAATTCTCGTTTAACTAAACCGAATATAATAATCCTTTGTTATATTTGCTGCTATTATTGTAGATACTGGAATATAATTTCTTATTAAGACTAGAGTTTATAATCAATTAATAACACTTATGAGGCAGAAATATTCAATGTGATCAATTATGCGATTTAAAATATCCCGAAAGTTAATATTCGCATACACGTGGAATGCATTTCAAAGAAAATTACAAATTTTTTATTTTATTTTCATATATATACCGATCTCCGCGGTGCATCTCATCCCGCCAAGAAACAAACTCGTCCATTCGCGCTTCGACCAAACGTCGTAACGCCCGAGATACATCTCTTCCTGGAACAGGAAATTCGATTACTCCGTAACGTTAATCCCGAAACAAACTGCTTGTGTCGGCAAGTACAAATCTTATCCGATATTACAGGTTCTAAATACGACATTTTTATCTCGGCCCTAATCAGATATTAAGTCTGGCACTGGGAAAAATAGCATCACCGCCGCAATTACGTATTGGGATTAAGATCCGAGGACACGAGAGCGTAGCTACGTCGAAAAACCTTGCAGGCATTAGTGAATTTGCGGGACAGGAGTATTTCCACGATGGTGCCGCCACGAAATGAAAGTCCCGAGAGGTACCGGGAAGGATACTTACGACAGGCGCAATCGGCGCCCGGGTAAAATCCCGGGCCGATCTGATTATTGATGACGTTGTTGATGTCGATTTTTGGCGGGACATCGGGCTTCCGACTCTCCTCGTAGCTACTGTCTCGGTCATCTCCGGTGCACTCGGTGTTCCCGTGCGAGCATTTGGCCACGTTGTGGCCGCATTTTCCATCGGTGTGGTTGCAGGGCTTCTGGCAGTTGGTTTCAGCATCCGCGCAGCTAGTGCCGTTGGGCATGTAATTGGCGATGTTGACGATGGTGGTGATGTTGGGCGAGTTAGAGCCCCGGGCTTCCGCGCACTCGCCGTCCGCACAATCGAAGGACGTTTCCACGGTCTTGGAGTAGGTCTCGATAAGACGCTTCCTGCAGTGAGAATGGCAGTCGCGCAGACACGTGGAGTTGGTGCAATTCTGCTCGAAGCATTCGTCCAGACAAGCTCGCGTGTTACCTGTGTTCAAAACGTTTTGCACGCTTTTTCATTTCTTTCTGTCTTTTTTTGTTTGTTTGTTTGAACTCTATATGCTCGACCGAGTAACTGTGCATTTAACGCAATTCGTCCGCGTGCCGGACCCAACCCGAGGATTTTCATTTTTATTATCGAGCTACGCCTGAGTGGTACGGTTACACCAAGCCATTATCAATTTTATTTCATCACTTTTAATCCTACCTTATAGACCCATGATAATGCACGTTATAAAGCCAAAGGCCAAATTTGACATTAATTAGCGAAGGACGATAACAATATTGCCGCTTTATGTATATTCGATATAGTAATTTTTATGTTAAACCACATTGGCCGAGTTTAGCGTAGAGTCAGTATAACTATTATCTTCGCTGCGAAAATTACAATCTCGACGCCTCGCTATCTGCACGAGAGGAAAGTAATGCGATTACTAACTCGTTTCAGCTTATTAAAATAGAATAGAAGAATCAAAATTGTATTTTATACAAATAATACAGAACGCTCGCGTAATAAGCCTTGGAGTTGACAGGTGCGCGAGCAGTTTAGGATCTGTCTACTTCGAACTGCGCCATTTCGGTTCCCTTTTATGTAAATAACGCATAGCCTGATACTCTTTCCAGGAGATAAATTTTCTATTTTAAAACTAAAACACAAAATCTATTTTCATAAATCCATCATTTGCACAATATATAATTATTCGGTCGTACGTGATCTAATCGTCCTTCCTGGATGCACAAACGTGGCCCCAACGACTTTCTAAAACATTAGAAGTGTAAATAATACTACCATAAATTTTGAAATAAAATAATTATTATAATGTCAGCGTGTAGTGCGTCACTTGAAGAGAAGTGAAAGTTAATGTAATCGCACGGTAAAAACTAGCCGCGCTCTATCAATTCCCACTGAAAAGCTTGGTCGCGAAGAGCATATCGCAACTCTAAAATTGACGTGCCACACGAGAGTATTATGCCCGTGCGCCACTAACTTTCCCCAATCAACCGACTCGAGTGATTCAGGACTGTCGGTGAAAAGTGCGCTCATTTCAATTTCCACGACTGGCCGATCTCATCGAATCTTTACGTCTTCGCGAGGCCGGCAATATTTATAATCGATCGCGCAACCACCGCCAATGGTACATGCGAAACTGGTTTGGGAGAGCGCAGGAACAGGGCTCTTCGAATTGCTCCCTGGAAAATCGTACCGACACCCGGGACGTGATGCTGCCGCTTCTCGCGTTTCAGGCACTTGATGTAGGCGCGATAGTCGCTGTGCTGGCACTCAACGAGCAGCCTCCGCTCGCTCTCGATCTCGTAGTCGACCTCGTTGGTCTGGTGCTCGGGATGCCGGTGGCTGGCAGCCGCCACCAGGAAGAACAGCAATGCGAGGCAGAGGCTCGCTTTCATGGCGCTTCAGTGCTCGCGCCCGAGAGCTCGAGTATCGCTTTATAGTCGTGGCCGGGTAAACGACCGACGGCTTTTTTCCTAGCGAGATAGACGACGGCAATGAGAGCGACGAGGCCGTTTCCCCGGTGCCGATCCCCCCTGGTGTTTGCTTAGCGTTTGCGCGTATTTACGAGGGTTCGACGAGCGCTTTGCGAACAAATATGCTCTGCTTATCGTCGTCTGTGCCACCGATGCCGCTTCCCTCGCCTCGCCAGTCCCGTTCCTGGCCGATGCGCATCGCGGGAGGAGGCAGGGATGTTTGAGGATTGTGCAAGCTCTGCTTGCTCGCTTTGCCGGCTTTTCGGATCCCTTTGCGAACAGTGGCAGACCATTTATTTAGTTTATTTAGCCATCGTCTGTGCACTCTAATGTTGCAATGGTCATGTTTGAGGGTTTTTCTTTCTTTCTTTTTTTTTTTTTTTTTTTTTTTTTTGGAGAAACCAACCGAGATTAGTGAAACATTCTTTAATGGAAATGAAATACTAAGGCAACTAATAAGGCAAAATGAGAACTCGAAGACTACAACGAAACACAAACATATTAACCGTCGTTCTATTAAAAATTGAACGAAAATAACTTATTTGATTTTTTATAATTGTTGCGTGTATAAATCCGGCTAGATTGGAGTTAATGCCATTGCGAAATAAATAAATCCAACTTATCTGTTCTATATCGTGTACAGGAAAATACCTGAGTTTAAGCAAATGTTTAAAAGTGCAAAAAGATTACAATCATCATCTCTACCGAGTGTTCTCTAGTAATATAACTTAGTTGCATTTACTTTTACGAGAAAAAACAAAAAACAAAAGAAAAACCTCGAGACAACTTTATTATTTAAATCCGATAAGTAAGTTTAATAGCGTAAGCTTTATAATTGCCTGTTTAAAAAAATTAGGTCTTTTCAAGCATAAATTTCAATGCTTTTAAAGCACTTGATTACTAGGTTAGCTAATATAATACTTTACGCTAAAAATTAAATATACGCCATACGATGTCTAACCATCGATATCGTGAAATTGTCCATTTTTCACTGTAGCTACTTTTTAAAATCTTTGCGAAGTTAACCGTACTTAGGTAAACTAGCGTGGCTTATCCGAGGGTCAGATTTCATGACGACACATAAAATGTATTTACGGTTTATAATGCACACATACGTAACAATGTGCATTTCAGCACTGATTCAAAAATGTGGGGAGGGTATAGAGACAACTTGCTCCATATATTATGACTCTGGCGGTACAAGAGTACCAGATAACTCCGGAGAAATAAGCGCTCGCTTGTTTTGCTTTTTACATTCCACGAGGAGACTTATGGAAGAAAAATACATGATGTTAAACATTTCAGACATTAGTTTAAGATTAAGGGAAAATGAGTTCGGATTATTACTTGCAAGATTTTACACGGTACCAGTGGTTTCATATCCACATGGACAATCGATACATTGTTACTCATAAGAAACAATAAGCCAAAAGTAAAGTGTGAGAATTTCAGTAATGCTTAATCTGATCGTGACGCTAATGAAAAGATAATGTGATGCATCGGAAAATTAACGAGGGGCTTTACAATATATTTTTCAGTAAACATATTGAAATCAAACGTCAAAACATGATTTATTTATTGTTCCGAGAAATAGTGAAACTTCATCTGCATTGTACAAAATGCAAAATTACCATACACTACGCTAATCTTCACTTAAAATAAACGATTGAATAAATTATTTTTTTTAACAGTCTGTGTTAATGATTTTCATGCTGTATGTGCTTGCGCACATATACAGATCCGCGTGAATTCATATGTTCACTCCTAATGTTCACAATAACATATATTGTATACTATTAATTAAAATGATTTTCTATCGACGTTTAATAAAGTCTAAAAGAAAATAACTCATCGCTGTTTTACATTTACTTAATAAAGTACTTACAAAATATTTTATTTATAATAGTCAATTGGTGCGCGTGTCCTTTTTTTAAATGACAAAAAACATGTTAACATAAATAATTTATAGTTTATAAAGAATGATTATTTATTAAATATTCCTTTAAATACAAATTGAATTCTAGAGATTCAATTTATAATAGAATTACGAGAAATTATTATTTTTATT
Organism: Ceratosolen corneri; assembly: GCA_030522565.1. Lineage (NCBI taxonomy): Eukaryota > Metazoa > Arthropoda > Insecta > Hymenoptera > Agaonidae > Ceratosolen > Ceratosolen corneri. The sequence continues at coordinate 7,276 of JAPYYT010003720.1, read as the reverse complement.
ATATTAAATATTAATCATATAATTAATTATTTATAAAAAATATTATTATTTATTGTAATTATAATTGTATATTGTATTTTCTATGTGACTTTAAAGGTAAACAATATTATTAATATATCTTATTTTAAACTTTTTTATAGATATAAAAAGTTTAAATTTAGTTTCTACATTTCTAAAACACAAATGCTGAATAATTTTATAATAATGAACTGAATCCTTGTTTATTAGCAATATTGAATAACTAATAATAAAATAATACTTACCCTTCACAATTGAACTTCACAAAAATTGAAATCATAAAATGAATAAGAATGTGAATGCCGTGGAATACGATTTTACTCATGGACATATATACAAACACACATGCATGGCCAATGCACGCATGCTTTATTATGACAATAACTTGAAATATTTTCAAGATTAACATTAATTAACCGCGAGATTCTTAGAATAAACTATCACCACATACAAAAAGTAGTACAAAACATTTAAAATTCATACAGCAACACACGACCGATATTCTCTACACAGTTATTTCCGATATTAAAAATGTATGTGTAGAATTTATCTTTTTCAATGTGAGTAAATGCATTTTTTAATTTAAAACTTTACTTAAAACTAATAAAAATAGATTTGAATACCACTGGAATTTGGTAATTTCCATCATAATATTAAACTTAATTGGGCAACAATAACAATGCAAATGTATAAAAGGAGCTTAAACAAGTTCATTGCGAATGTGGTAAAGTTGTAATGCACTCAATATAAATCAGGATCCAGGGTTAAAGTTACGATATTTATTTTTACGCAGTAGTAAAGCATGGCATTGCTACAAATGTGATAAGCCGAAAATTAACAGTGAATTTTACAAGGAGATAAAATTGCATTTATAAAGGTAAGAATTTACATGCATTTAGCAATTCTGCATTATCATAAAGTTTACCAACTTCCGATATATCTTTCAACATTTATTTGTCTTGTAACCATTTGAAGCAGACCTCGTCTTACATGTAGAGTACGCTTACATAAGCATATTAACTCGAGTACGACTTGGCAACAGATGCAAATAATCGTTTCGGGAGAATTTTCAGAGCCCACGAAGTGTGCTTTAAATATTGCGTGCTTTATGCGCATTACACCATCGTGAAACGTTAAAGCACCATGCTTGTTTTAATCGCCCAGTCAATGCAAACAGTAGAGAAGTATACTCAAAGCAAAAGTTCGAGTCGTTAAGTGACTGTAAGGTTGTGCTATCCGTCATCTTACACGACGATGATTTTGCATGTTGACATTTTTTCTTGACCCACATAGACAATGGAAAAATAGCCGGTGGTCCTGGCAGACGTTTAAGCCTCAAATTACGAAATATTGCACGGACGAAATAATCTCTCGTCCCGGCTTTGCCCGCTAATTAACCAAAGCTCCGGATATGAGAGTGGGGCGCTGGTAGGATGACCGGATGGAGAGAGAAAGAGAGATGGCGAGAGAGTGAGGGGAGGTAGCGCGCGACCCACCAACCTAAAAAACACATAGAACAAATGTGCCTAGCAATCAAGAGCGGCGATGGGCATCCCGTATTAATCGCAATTATACTCGATACGCGCAATTATAAAAATCGCTCACGCCCAAGCCCCGATGCTTACGAGTCGCGCTCACAGTTATGGCTTCGCGGCCTCGAGTCCGCGATGTTTACGACCGCGCGCGGGCACGCGCACGAAATGGAGCTCTTTTGCTTTTCTCGGACAATGTGACGCAAATGCTTTGACATACCGACATTTGAACGCCCGTCGTACATCAGTTTGTTTTAATAACCTATCTACCGCAAACAATTGCCTGATCGACTGCGATTTACGTTCGAATCAGGAAGTCAGGCTAGGCTTATTTAACTTAGCCGGTGCGTGTGCGCGCACGCGTGTTTATACATATGATTGGCCGCTTGCCAGCATACTCTTCCTCGCCCCACCCATCCTTCCTGTAAAGTCGTGTAAAAGATATAAATTATTGGCCAGTGTAATTAATTTTGAAAGATGCGATTTATAACACTATAAAACATTGGTTATATATGTTTTCATGCACGTTTGATTTTACATATGTGACACACTGCTATATAATATACATTGTGTTCATTGCGTTTTTTTTTTTATTTCTTTACTTAGTTCTTACTGTATCGCTAGCTCTTGTTATATACTTGTGTAGCAGACATTTACCAATTTCCGTACGCACTATTGTCAGATTAAGTTTTTCTCATTATAAAGACGTATGTTTAGTAAATAGTATGAAAATTTACATAATTTACTCATTTACTTGAATTTACGTGATTAACTTAAATTTACTTAAATTTACTAATCTACTTTTGAATTTTGAAATTTTCGTTAAATTTGAATGCTGAACTCATATAACAAGTCCAACATAGAATTGATATTGCATGAGACGAGTCTTTATGGAGAATTGAAAGTCTGTAAACTAAAAAATTTGTATCAACGATATCTTACATTAATTTTTGACTCATAACTTCACCACCCAAAAAATTTTATAGAAACTCTTTATTATTAGGTACTATATGAAAATATGCTTTAAGCTTTACAATAAAAAAATGGAATTTTAAGCTAGTTAACAAAGGGACGATTAACATTCGTTTACTACAATTAATATTATGTAGATAATTGAAAAAAGTTTTTTTTTAATTAAACATCTCAACCTCCAATAGACTGTAAACGTGCCATCAATCATTACGTTCTACATTGAGCGAATCAATATTTGCCGACGTACAAATTTATTTTCTATGGATGATATACTTGTAAAAAATTAATTACTGATTAACGTATCTTCATATAGAGAAATCTGCAGAAGTTAATTTTAAATGTATTTAAATCTTAAATTGAAATCATCTATATTTTAATTGATATCATAAGATGCTTAACTTTACGAAATTATTAATCAACGTAATAAGAAATGTATATTATATAATATATGACAATATTAATAAACTTTTTACTCAAGAATTTTAGCACATTAAATTTCAGTATTAAGATATTTAAACAAAAATAAATTAATAGCAAATTTATTATAATTTGTAGCTTAAGTCGTCAATTTATGCAAACAAATAAAATGTAATAGATATATTATATAATCATAAATTATAAATATATTTCAAAAAATAATTTAACATTATATATTTAGCAGTTTATCTTGGAATATACAAATATAGTGGATAAAATTTTAATTGAATTTTTAAAATTTACTTAACGTAACTCAATTAGATAACTACTTTATCTAAAGTATTTAGAGCTTCAAGTATATTAAAATCTAGCATAATTTATTTTTTAATGAAATAGATTAAATGTAAAATATTTCGTATTAATACGAATTTATTATTTAATATAGTCTGCAATTTAAATATATAAATTATGATTTTCATATTTTATTGCTTCGGTCTGTATGTCTAATATGTGAAAATATTCTATTAACATACTCGATTTATATTTTGAAAATTTAAAACCTGTGAAATATTATAATTGTAGAGTTCATAAAAATTACACATATTCACTATTCATTATTTATATATTAGATATAACTAATGCCTTAGTGATTCTGCATGAGTAAATATTCTCTTCGTGTTTACTTAATCAATGAGTCTATGAAAATAACAGCGTTAATAGGATATGTCAAGCGATGCTTATTGATTTTTCGTATAAGTGAAATAAGGAAATGTACCGACGCAAACAGCGGAAGTTGAACTTGAACGTTAAAAGATGTGTATGAAATTAGATCTATCGATTGATTTTCGTAAAATGCATGAGATGTTAACAATAGAAAAATTAATAGCTTCAATAACTATTATGATAGAAGTTCACGAGTATATTGCAAAAATGAATTTGCACTTTATTTTTACAATTACCACAGTAGTCCTCAAATTTCTTATAATATTTCCAAAAGAGGTTGTATTTATTTCTTCTATTTTGAGGAAGACTTAGGAGAGTTGGCAACTTGTAAGAAATACAATTATAATAAACATTATTTTTATGATTTAATGATGAAATTTTTTAAATTTCTTTTAAGGAGGACGAGTAATGTGCTTGTTTGGTTATCAGTATTTATTCTTTTTACATAGTGTCCTACAATAATTCAAATTAAAAAATAATGTTTTAATTATTTACCCATAAATATATTTCTATATGATTTATAATGTATATATTTTTAACTGCAAGATTTTTTAATGTGTATAATATTGTGAGAAATAATACTTATGCGAACTCGTAATTATTAAAAATATCGTCTTCACATGATGTGTTAAAGTAGACGATACTATAAATAATGAAAAAATAGTTTGATAATGTGGAGAAGTATTTATGCATGAAATAAAAGTCACTGTAATGCCGCTACAAAATTTAATTTTGTTCTCAGGCATTTTTGGCTATTTTTTTTCTCTCAATATATCAACTCTCGTACCTATAAATATTACTCCAACTTTCAGAAATTTTGTTCCCTAAATCACGTAACAATAATCAATCACATCAGATGCACTGCCACGTCAAGTGCATGTACTTTATATTTTAATAATATCTAATAACCATCTCTCACTGTATCAGAATTAAAAATAAAATATTCGCTCAGGGTGGTAGTGGTGTGTGTTACAGCGACTGTCGCCGTAACATACCCGTGCCAGGCTCGTCTTTTAATTGCAGCTGGCGAAGGTTTAAACTCTATTAGCATATGTCAAATTAAATTCGATATCAATATTAAAATGGACTCCAACGCACGCATGCCGACCCAATTGTCCCATTTTAACGCGCTTATTAGCATCGAAATATTCCCTCGTGAGCGTGATGTAAGCGGCCTGTACTTTAAGCTTCTGCACGTGCCTCTGTACACGTACGTTGAATAACCGGCGTGAATTGCACGAGGCCGAAAATACTTTGGCGACGCCCGCTCACTAAATGAGAGTGTTTAGTCACGGGACTTCACCCACGAAGTATCGCCTCTCTATTACATAAAGCAGCGTGCTCATTGGAGCTGCACCCAAGAAGCCAAGTTGACAGAGGCAAAAAAGCAGGACGCAATGGCGCTGGCCGGAAAGAGTCGCTTGCCGACCAAGAGGGAAGGGGCCGCGAAAGGGCCTGGATGTGGCTGAAGCCGAGCTCCATCTCGCGGCTCCGAACGTTCCGATTACCATCAGTGGTCCCTTACAGCCTAACAGAGCCGACTCGTGCGTGAGTCAAATTGACGCCGACTTCCATTTCAGCGACCCGGCCATCCCCTCCCTCGCCCCGCCACCAAACCGGTCCCGTTCGCCGCCAAACACCAATCCATCCTATCCCACCTCTCCTTCTCGCGGCCCTCGTACCATTCCCCCTTCATCGCGATCCCCTGCATAAAGCAGCTTAAGAGAAATGAAAAATACGTCTCCTTGTGTATTGAGAAGAAAGCCCACTGAGTCTTGGGCTGGAGGGAGGGAGGGGATATATGTTGTTAGGTCCGTTAAGTTGAGGTATTCGTTGAGCGCGCACGGGGGCTGTTTTTTCCTGCGTTGGTTGCATAAAGTGAAATGATGAGTTTTATGATAGCGTTGAAAGCATGATTCGAATATCGTTCGCCGGCTTTGAGAATTTTACTGGAAACTCTAACAGAAAATTGTGTTTTATTGATACGTCGATTTTAATGGGAAAGTTATTCAAGGTACTAATTGCTCGAAGCATTCATTTCATTTAATAAATTCAATGAGTTTTTTTCCATAAATATATGTAGCGACAGGGAGAGGGGGCCGTATAATCATACGGCTTGAGCAAACACGAGTAAGTTGGCATGCAATGGGATGTGAAGAGGGCTGTTGCGGAAGAATAGGAAACAGCTAATGGACAAGAAGAAATAAGAAGTCACGTGTGGTGCTTGTTGCATGCGAATTGTTTTGTTGATATATCATTCCTCCAATTGCAATTATTCAACATTTCGATACTTATGATTAGCTTCTACACAAATGCTGCTTTTCATATTGATTGTAGAGTAATTTCCTTACCGATGAATTCTTTGTTATTAATATGTTCATTAGTGTTATTATATCCTGCCGAAATTTAAACTGCACTTTCATACAGACAGATGGATGAATTTTGTAATTATAAGCAAACTGCAAACATTTCATAATTTTTTTCTATTATCATGATTCCTTACTGTAAGCAGAGTATCATTTTTTAATTGAAAATGCTTAATCTTGCTATTCATAACTAACAATTAATGGTATTTATGATAAAAGTCCAAGCTTCCTTTTCACGAATTACGAAATATTCATCCGCAAGTAATCATTTTTTTTCTTCTTAAACAAGGCATGTTAGCAATTGCGCGTTTCTACTGCTAATTGACTTTGTTAACTGCCTTTTAAATTGCATTTACATTAAAAGCCAATTTTTACCTCCGATTCATAAACTTGGTAAAGCGACGGCTAGTCAATCGGAACACGTGAAAAGAAACAAGCCTACTCCTTGTTAACGATAAGATGAGCAAAGTCGCGCGCGTTTCTCTCGTAAGAGTAAAAGGAATTTCTGGCCCATTGCGGGCTGATCCTATTCGGCTGGCGTCGCTCCTTTAAGCGCTGAAGGACGTGAATAAAAGAACGAGCCAAGTTACGCATCGGCTCTCGATCTCATTCTCGACCTCGGCTTGGCGACTGACTTGGTGGGTGGCCATGGACCGGCGAGGAAGCAAGAAATGACTCCGCGATTGAATTGCCCCTCCTCCCCGAGCGCCGTGGGGCCATCGGTGTCCGGGTGCCGACGACAGGCCCACGCGAGCTGGCGTCGATCGGAAGTAGCGTGAGCCCATTGGGGAGACACCAGGTCGCGAACGCCGACGTCCTCCCCCCACGATGCGGTCCACTTCGGGAATGCAATATGGCGCCCCGACCGACTGGAGCGCCGCGCGGCGTCTCTCGCCGAACACAAGGATCACCCGGGCGTGCGTGAGCTGCGCGCCGAAAGAGAGTCGGGCCTTCGAGCGGGACCGCGAGGTGCGGTCCCAGCAGTAGCCGATGCGGTGCGCGCTTGACTCGTTGTAGAGTCGGTCGCGAGTCTGCGGGAAGCGCCAGTTGGGGCTGAGCAGCCGCTTCGATGCCGACGAGGAGGAGAACGCCGCACTCTAGGATGGAAGAACACGAGCGCGTGATGGACGCCGGAAGCCTATCGGGAGTTCTGACACACGGTATTGCCAAGAGGAGAAAGTACCTCGCATGATAGTAAAGCCTCGCTCTCCCCCCGCCCTTCCTCCTTCGATCCCACCTAATGTCTCT
>JAPYYT010003719.1:0-11900 GCA_030522565.1 Ceratosolen corneri | reverse complement strand
CTCTCTCTCTCTCTGCTCTCTCTCTCTCTCTCTCTCTCTCTCTCGCCTTCACTCTAACCCATATTCTGCTCTCTCTCTCTCTCTCTCTCTCTGCTCTCTCTCTCGCCTTCAATCTAACTCATACTCTGCTCTCTCTCTCTCTCTGCTCTCTCTCTCTGCTCTCGCTGCTCTCTCTCTCTCTCTCTCTACGCAGAATTATCGAAAATAAACAAATATACCGAGCGCGATATAATTTAACTACTTGGCCGAGTATATATTTGTGTCGTTATAATCACGTAAACACAATGTAAATAGGCCATAGCGCTTCATGATGCTGAACCTAGATTTACATAAAATTTCCAATTGTCTATAAAGACTTGTGGCCAATGCAGAGCTAAATTCTTATGACTTGCGTGCATTTTTCTCTCAAGGAATTAATTGTCAGGCCTATAATTTAAAATTGTCAGCTATAATATTATCTTTTTTTTTCAACGATTAAAGTTTCATTTAATAAATTCGACATTTAGTAGATTTGAGCCTCAAGATGTTTCTCATTTAATTAATGGAAGAATGTCACTTGTTCTTGTTTCAAAACAATGTAGTGGATCTTTCTTTTTTCTCGATTCTTCTATTAAATTTCATCCAATATTATTTTCCTACATTGACATTCATTGTTCGCTCACAACTTTGCACTTAATTAAATTTATTGTCGATAATAAGAAACAATTGTCCCACCTGTTACACTTAACAATATACATCGATTAATTATATATTGACAATTCGATATTGAAAAGCCGACAGTACACGAGCTGTGAATAATAATATTTGAAAGAAGAAAGCTCTTGAAATAGCCGTTTTCAAAAGCGATTATCTCATCTAAATTATTTATAATTAAACCTTTTTTTTTTTTTCATATAAGAAATTTTAAATTCAAATGATAATGCATTCAGTTTATTTTCTGTTTAAAAACTGCTATATTTTCACGAAGAATATTCACTTTTCTCAATAAGTAGTATAAACCACGAACTTTGCCAAAATTCCCTTAAACTTTCCATCGATACATTATTTCGTCTCTTGATGTACTTTCTTCGTATCGCTATTTAATTGATGAAAATTTCAAATTATGCGACTGTTAATAACGTCGATGCTATTACAAATTGTATTGTTATATTCATATATAAAGTCCAATTATTACTTCTTATTATTATTATATAAATGATAGCAAATTAAAAAAGCCAAAGTTCTGATCCAATTACTCGAATGTTCCCATTCACGGTTTCTCATTTTCTTTTTTATTTATCCTCTCCAAACTACACTCTTATGCTCTCTCGAGCTTATTCATTTTTATCTTTGATTGCCTTATTTTAACGCCAAGAGCGAGAGGAGCCCAATGAATATTTTTAATATTAAAACCAATACATTTTAGAAAATTAAATGGAATTTAAAAACATGGAGTATTATAATCGTTAATTCGCTGGTTCACTCGGAGCCTCGGCTAGACAGTCGATTTAGCTTTATATAAATAATAATTTAAAGGACAATATTTGCATGATTATAAACGTATTACATATTACGAATGGACTAATGGCCTTGTATAGTATTATTTTGTCAATTCGGTTTATTAAATAATTCCAACCAATTCCATAGCATTTAAATTCCACTCGATATTCCTGTTTAATTTTCATCTGTGACAATTTAAAAATTTCCTCATAATTTCCACAAATTTTAAACGGCACAGTTTTAACATTGATTAAAATAATTAATTGCGGCCAGCTTGAATTCTGCATTCCAATTAGAATTTAAATTGTATATTAGAACGATGCGTGAGAGATGGAAAAGACTCGTGAGTGACACCGAGTGAGCTTGAAATTCTATTTGCGTAGAAAAAACCGTTGCATTCCAAATAAAATCATTTCGCTCTCGTTGTCCTTGCTCTATTGCCCTTTCATTTTACAAAAACTACAATTATACGTAATAAATACCACGTCCACTTCCACTGAGCGCATCTCCTAACTTTTTCTCAATCTCTCGACAAACCCCTACCAACATAAGCCAACGAATAAAAATTCAGCCAACACGTCGTTGTTTACACTACATTGTTACATCGGTAATTCGTCCAAATATTATGCATTGCAGATTCCGACGGGGTTTCGCCCAATTCTTCTCCTGGTGTCCATGGATACGGATAGGCCACGAGCCAGCACTTTCGCGCTCCGAAGCCGTAACCTCTCGATATAGCTGCGCCGGTAGCCCGGAAGTGCGCTCCAGGATATCGCGTAATGGTACGTAGAAGCGCTTTTATCATGCTCGAGCAATTACCGCAAACTCCTTGGCATTGGAATGGAGCTGGCATTGCACTCACTCTACATTGCCATCGATATTTTTCTGCGGCCCCCCTCCCCCCGCCATTACGTCCTCGAGCTTTTTAAATTAGGCGAAAGTACGTGGCGAGGGCCGTTTAATGGAGGGGATTATCGTAAGTGAATTAAGCTCGAAACATATAGCTCGAGGCGAATATGCATTCTTAAAGCGGCATACATGCAGGCTAATGGATAACGTGAAAGTTTGCCAAGTGTATGCGAGGTATTCATAATGAATGCGAGCATTAAATACAAGTTAGGATATTTGGGTGGAGAATGGAGTTGTTTATGGCTTTACAAGTTTCTCGGCCGAATAAAAGTAAGGATTTGCGTGGACAATCTAATTCATTATCATTAATGCGCGACGATATTCATTAGTAAGCTCGAATTCTGCAAACAAACGTTCGCAACTGTCGTGATAGATTATCGCCACACACACAAACGAAATATTAAAATGCCCATTAGAGTATGTGTAGTTTTTAAAACACTTTGTTAATAAACAAGCGGTCGGTATTTGTATGTACGGCCAGTGAGGGATAATCTTTTGGCGTAAATTGGAGTGAAGAAGGTAGCTCTGCCTCCCCCCATCGACGCCCGATAAACGGCACGAAGAGCCAAACTACTTTGCTCGAATGTGGTAGTCGTAGAGCCGCCAATAAGCCGCGCATCACGAAACTATGTGACTTTGAGACACGGCTAATCCACGGCTAGCAAACTGTGCCACGAGCGCGGGAAAAAAGAGGTCGGAGGTGTGGGTGGGTCGATCGACCGGGTCCACTGGCAGTGAAGCTATCCGCGATGAGAATATACACACACATGCACACTCACTCGAGGCCGTACTAATTAAAGGACAGGTAAGGAGATCTGCCGGGGAGTCTTGCAGGCTCCCGTTCAGGCAGCGGAGCTCGAGAACTAATGTCGAGGGGGGGGGAGAGGGCGAACGTGGAGGGGTGGGAGGGCCAAGAGTTCGTGCCACGAGAGGAGGGGAGACTCGCGAGATGATGAAAGGGACGGGGAGATGCGTCTGGTGGATGACGCAGCGAAATCTTCTGGCCTAAACGACTGCCTGGTTGGCTTAATATTATTAATATCGTGGGTAGTGAGGGCGCATGAGGGGTGAGAGTGTGGGTGTGTGAGGTGTATGGTGGTCGTCAATTCTATCAATTCTAAAAGAAAGTCCTGTCGCTTTCTAGCGTGTGATTTATTGATAGCGATCGGAGACACGAGATTATTCGTTTAATTGAGCTTCGAGTGCGTACTTTCGAGCGATTGAAACTTTTCGCGAACATTCCAATCGTATCGGCTTGAATAAATCGTCCTGTTTCGGTACAATTGCTTAATAAACCATTTTTAGTCTGCAGCGATGCACCTCTGTTGTAATCATATTTTAATGAGCTCGAAACGCAAGAGGCAAAAAGAGAGAGAAATAACGGAGGAGTTTAAAAAGAGGAGATTAATTAATTGGAGAAGGAGGGTAAATTTAATTGCATCCCTGTCTGAATGTACGTTTATGTTTCATTAAATCGCCCGACCGATGCCACGAATCCTCGCGATTAGCCAGCATAAGATATCGCAATTTATTAAATTAATAAATATATTTGATCATTTATAACGCTTTTGTAACTATAAAATGCTGCTCGAGTGCTTTAGAATTGCAGAGATGGAAAATTCATTTGAGGAGCGAAACGATTGCGCGTATAGTACGGAGAAGGCAGTGCACTACAAGATCTACAAGTTTATATTGAAAAGTCAAATGAGGTGACAATTTGAAAATTATACTGGAAAAGCCGATTGGCTCAATTTGTGAGAAAGTGATGCGCACTGATATGTCTCGAGGATCACTGAAGAATTAATGAAATCACATAAACTGGAGCATGTTATGCATTATTAAAAAAAACCTTATTATTCCAAGTAAATTTGAAGTAAAATTGAAATTTGACATTCAGGCACTTGCACACATAAACATTACATCTCTATTGTCAGGTAAACTTTCACGGAATACCCCTGGATTTTTCCGAAATTGAATTTTTCTTCGCATATATCCATCCCTCTTAAACTCCTAATTTCCTGTGTTTATTTTGCATAGGGAAAAAACCTTTCACTTTATCTAAGCGATATTTCTTAGAATAATCCCACTCATTTCATCGTACATTTATTTTATTAGTTTCTTAAATTTATTTCTTACAGTTGATAAGTTCATTAAATACCAATTAAACTTCAAGTTGGTCCACATCTGCCGCTATTTAGTTAACTTTGTTACGTGAAAAATGGCCGAGATTAACAATAACTCAAAATTATTGGCATAGTTCAACCGAGCTCGCATAGACATGTTTAGTACATAATGGAGTTTTCCATTCATATTACATATTACATTTGTTAATTAACCATGAAAATAAAAGAACTACTGAATGCAATTAATGAATTTAAGATCTGATACTGATTAATAAAATTTCAAATAAAGAGTCAACTACGGCAAAATCTTTCCATTATTTCTTACAGTTCCGAACTATAAATACAAACTTAATTAGTTTAATGATAAAAAAATAACTGGAAGTATACAAGTGCCCTTATTCATTAATATTGCAAGTACAGCGTCTTATCTGTATGTGTACTGTACGTAGGTTTTATTTTAACATATTAATAAATTGATTTCTTTGCATTAAAATGACTCGGTATTCTTTATCTTATAGACTTTTATTTTTCAAATGACAAATTATTAGAAAAAACATTAATTGATCGTAATGAACAATACTTTTACATAAGATTGTAAACATTGTTATGCAATAACAAACTACTATTAATCTACCTTACTTCGATATACTTTATCATTATATAGTCTCAACGCCATTAATATTATTATTATTGTTGTTGTTGTTGTTATTGTTATTGTTACGGGTATTGTCGTTGTTACTACTGGTGAGAATTTTTTATCCAAGATAAATAATTTAATTTGGTTGCATAAGGGATTCTTGTCTTAAATTTACAAAACTTTCTTTCACTAAGGCAATTTTCCAGGACAAATTCCATTTAAGTACCTATAATTACATCAATTTTATCACATAGTTTAAAAATTCTTTAGATACAATGCAACTTCATTATTATGACAAAATTTAATTAAAAACTTCTTATTTAGTTATTAGATCCCTTTTATTCAATAATTGCTCGGTAAAAATTAATTTCTCCTTACAATTACTTTTTATCTTTTCCAAAAGGCACAGGAATTTTGGAATAACTTGATTTACTTTGAAAAAAATAAACATAAAAATGCTCTTACTGTTCCCTATGATTGCATGATATACTGCAATGAGAAATGCAAAATTATCTCTCTCTCTCTCTCTCTCATACTTAAAATTTTAAGCTAACATATCATTAATAATAGCAAATTAGTTTAATTGGCCATCGTTAATTATGAATATGGTGATTATAACTTAAAATAAGGTAAGCCTTAAGGCATACCTTACCGTCCTGTGGAGATTAATACGTAATTTGTATAAATTAAATCTGTCGTTAAAATTTCAATATCTGAAAGAGACACTTTTCATATTGCGAAAATAAATGTTGAGATATAAAATTTTCAAAAACAATTTTTATTGCAAAATAAAAATAGTGAACGTCTTCTTATGAAGTATTTTAGAATGCTAAATGAAATTACATTTGTGTGTAAATTAATAAATTAAAAAATACAAATTACATATCTTTGTGCGCATAGTGTGAGTATGACTATAAATGCAAACGGATTATGTATTATAGGGTTGTTATAAAAATTCCACAATCCACATATATTTTACTCGAGAGTAAACACACATATTCGTGGTAATGGACATTCTCCTGGCAATCCAAATGTCAACGTAATTAAGCAGAAATTCGTCGACTCCTTTGTCTCCATTCAAGCATTTAAGTGGACCCTCAATTGCTACACCAATTAATCCAATAAGTTGACTTAGGTTGGAGCATGCTACCTAATTTACTTACTCTTTATTGCAAAGGAAGAGCTACGTTTAAACATTTTGAAATTGACACATATTTTTTATTAACCCAGCTTCATTTCTAGTCCCGTGCTCTTCGTGTACTTACGTACTCTTGTACATTAATTTTCTATATGATATGAGAGAAGGACACTATTTCGTAAAGTCAACGTGTTTCTATCTCAGTACAGTATTATAAGCACACTTCACTCGCGGAAATTTCAAGAGAAACTTTGGCGAGAACGGATTTATAGGCAAACGAACTCTAACGGAGTACTCTTATGGATTGAAGTTTGATTTGAAAAAAAAAGTTTGCGTGGGAATTAACCTATAAAGATGCTACTACGGCTATACCAAAGTTCATAAAGAATAAAACTTTTTCGTTCCATGAAATGAGCGAACAAGTAATTACTGTATTGCGCCTGCTGTTACAATTAAAAGTAGACGGAACTTTAAAGGCGGATATGTGAAGGTCAATACCACGAAACAGCAAATTCTTTCTTATACTATGCATTAACTTACTACACAGTCAAATAAATGGAGGAGTCTCTCTTAAAAACATAAAGAGCAAACTATAAGAGCACGTACACATACGTAAAGCAACACTAATGCTGATCAATTGTGTGAACCTCGCCTTGTATCCGAATTTCTTGCAACACAATCAAACAATTTTGCTTTACTAGACAGACCTGATCGCCTAATTGAAATTATCCACGCAACTCTAATATTTTTATAAAAACTGCCAGTCATCAAGTGATCTAGTGAGTAAGCTTGATGCTTATGTAAATTCACAGATTATCGGCGCGTATGCTCAGCGTCAGGATTAATTACACATGTGTCTTTAATATTTTACAGTAAAACAAATACTAATTGATAATAACCAATACATAAATAAATTAACAGATTCTATCTAAACGGAATAATATTCTTAGACAAAAGAGACATCAACTCTATATCGTAGTTTTGCAATTAAATCTTAACGAACTAACCATGCTTATTTCAAAATTAAAGTAGAAAAACTAATTAATTAAAAGTGTTTTTATTACAGATATATATATAGGTATGTCTCTGTTTCTTTATGTAGAGATTAAAAATCGTCAAATTTAATCTATTAATTTTAATCTATTAGTCAGCTATTATCACGGCAAGCAATTTAAGTAAATTGCTTAACAAAGACTTTTAACAACAAAACAAATTATTCATTTAATATATTTAATAATTGTTTCATAGCATTAATAATCAACAACGAGAAATATGAAAATATAATCGACCACTAATTAAATTGATCATTATTATTAAATTTATTCTCGTTACTTTGTAAACTACCTTTGAAATTTTCATTGGATAAATTTGATATATACATACATATATATATATATATAAGATTTATTATAGATACAAGATTGTTATAAATAAAGTAATTTAATTAAGTTTGACCTATTGGACATATAAGAAATTGATATCAATTTCAGTGTATTTTGATATAGAAGACGATTAATTAACAATTAGAAAACTTAAGCTTAAGATCTTATAACTATAATACTGTTACATAATTGTTTTACGTGCCAAGTTCGTTATATTATACACATTTCCATAAAAATAAGTTTAAATTGATAATACCGTTTTAAATCTCACAAACTATCATCAAACAAAATATATCTCCACTAACTTCTCTATATTGCAACCACGGCAACCGAACCTTCAATGCTGCATTTCGATCAAACGTTATTCGCTGTAGAATTTATTACTAAGTACAGATTGTTCTTAAACCTTTTATTTACAATGTAATATTAATTTAAAGTTACGTATTTTTGTTGCTGTTGGCGAGTTACTGAAATAACCGATTTTGTGCTTTTAAATTATTATTGAAATCTTCGTCCACGTGATTACAATAAAATTCTTACATTTAAAAAGTCCATAATATATATGTAAATATAAACGAGCATATTAAAATTTATTCTTGATGGTAATATGACTCACTTATTTAACTATTTTCTACTCCCACGTAAATATAAAGGCATTACAAATGCAAATAATATAATAAATTTAAATAACAAGTCATAAACAAAAAATATAAAAAAAAACGATTAAAATAAATATTAGTATATTCTCATACATGACCACGCCAATCGTTAATTTGAAGAAATATTATTAAATTGCTTATATGCTTAATTTGTTCATTTATTGAATTAAGTATAAAAAAAATATAATGATTTACATTAATAAATGAAAAAAAAAACAAAACAAACAAACAATGGTTATTAAAGTGAAAGCAAAATAGCATTTCATGAAAGGATAATAAACTCTCGGCTATTATACCGTTAACCTATATTTGTAAAATATTGTCAGATTAGATGTTCAGTAAGATTACCGAAAAGCGCATTCGCTTATTAATTCGCAGACATTGTATTGTATTTAATATGTTTGGAATGGATCTTATAAAGAAAAATTGAAAATTTAGTATTAAAAATTGTAGCACTAGTAGTTTGCAAAACAAAATAAAACTCCACGTGACAGCAAACTTTTGTTACATTTTAACAGTAAAATATTAACCTTTGGGAAGTATCAATCTCAATTGATTGCCTTACTAAACAGAGATGGTTTATTTATGGACTATAATTTTTTCTCATTCGTTCTCGAAATTAATTACGTGCAAAAAATACAGTACAACTGTGAAAATAAAATTGTTAAATAGTTATGTGGTTCGAAATTTCGAAATTTCATTCGCTTTATACAACTGTTTTATACGATCGATTATCGACTTTATTGGGCATTGTATATGAACTAAATTAAATAAATTAAAAAAATTGATAAACAATACCTGTACATTCTGGCATTATATAACACGTCAAATTTATCATATAAACGAAAAGTGGAAACTGAGCTAAAACAACAATAATTGTAAGCCTTTTTATACCAACAATCGGACTAATAATGTAAATAAACGACAATCGGTAGTGCTTTTAACGCAACACTAAATAATTGTAATTGAAAATAATGTTATGCCCGTTATTTTAGATAATTGTATCAAATTTCATTTAAACTTTGTTGAGTCGACTAAACGCACAACCTGCAAACTGTTTAATTAATCAATATCTAAGGGCCGAACAATTTAGCGAACTCAATTCCTGCTGAGAAGAATTTAGTTTAGTTTAGAATAAAAGACTAACTTGAGCTTTTGGAAGCAAAACTTCTCGATTATCTGAAGATGAAATTTAAAGAAACGGTGAAATAAGATGATTAATCAACAAAACTAAAATTTAACTAAAACATCGTTCTATAATTGCTCTACTTGAAAATATTATGTTACTTTACATTTTGATAATTCGTAATTTATGTTTTTTGAATTGAAAATACTTGGGATGGAATAATTATAGATTAGAGCTGCATTATAAGGTGACATGGACTTTAATTAGAATAGTTATACATAAAAAGTTATAACATCGTGTATCAGATTTTCAAACTAATTCTATTCGCCATTGTAATCACAAATAATCACATTACAATTACAAATACCATAAGTTTTTTTTGTAATAAAAAAAAAACAATATTAAAGTAAAAGGACATTTTTCAAATAAAATATCTGCATTCAAACAGAAAGACATTTTTCTCATAAAAGTTTTAATAAATCTAACGTCCAAATAGGTAGCTTTCGTTATACATTTTAATTCAGTTTTCATATAAATAAGTAAATAAATATATTACACCCGATAATTATATCGACTATAATTTCATGCCACTCTACTTTTTAATTCAACATTAACAGAAACTTTATATCTAATTCCAAGTGAATTTACACGAAATCGCAGTTTTAATTAACTTTAAGCCATAGTCAATGCAATTAACCGGCAGTTCTTTAGCAAAGCTAAATATTACTGCTTAAATCAATTATCCTCAAGTGTGGGAAGTACATACCCATTAAGACAATATTTAGAGAGAGAAAAAATTGGCATTCTGATGATGGTAACGAAATTATTTGGTATTTATTTATTGGTATTTATATCGTAAATATAAAGAGAATTGACATAAATTTATTTTCCCCGATTGTTAAATAGTCACTTCGGTAATTCACGAATTCAAATCACGTTAACGAAATTAATGTTCAAATATTTATTTAATGTTAAAGTTTGATTGGATGAATCGATCTTTTATGTTGTTACTTACTTGTTTCGTTAATTAAGAGAATTATTTTAGAATGTAGTTTATGAAATTATCGTTTTTATACTTTTTCGTTTAAAATCAGCCCCAATTCACGATTTACTTATTTGTTCTCCATTTTGTTTTTTCTTAACAGATGTCAAATTATTATTAATAATCACAGTCATAAATCTAAATCAATGTCCACTTATGCGATCGTACAGTAGAGATTTATACTTGAGCCACTGATGTTTATCGATTAGCTTTGCAAAAGTTTTCTGGCATACGAAAGGCGTGATCCAGGAGAATTATAATACTCAATATGCAACTTAATACATATATAACTGAATAATTATATTTAACTCGCTAATAATATAAAATTTTCCACTGTAATAAAATCTTTTAAAATCATTAGCAAAAATCTTTTCATTCGACAATTATTTCCAATTGGACTACTCCCTATATTGTCTACAGAGTAACTCTTAATTAATCTAACATTTAAATAATGATAGTTGCCAGTGAATGTGTCGAGGTATCCTCTACCTATCTCTCGTGGGCTCAGCTTCACCTCTTCCGACGGCCTACTGATAGGGAATTCACCTCCTGTTAATATATGCACTCCCTGTTGCCAAGGAGTGGGGATATAATAGGACTTATGGTGTCGGTAGGATTAATTGAATCGTTAAACACGGGTGTGTGTGTGTGTGTGTGCGCTCTTTCTATTTATTTAATAATAAATGCTCTATGGTTGCTTTTGTGTGTGTGTGTGTGTGTGTGTGTGTGTGTGTGTGTGTGTGTGTGTGTGTGTGTGTGTGTGTGTGTTAATGAATAATGGCTGTAAGGCTTGAACGGAGATTCCAATGTTATTCGAAAATCCGCCGTTGGAGTTGGATGTACCAAACCTTTTTAAGGGTGCAAGGTTCAATTGTCAGTTGACCCTCCGTTCTTACGTGCTGCCCGATTAGTCCCAAAAGGTCCCTGACCATGCCCCGATTGGGGCGGGATGCAGCAGTTGGTGAACTAGGAGGGCAATTTCCCTCTTTGAATATTACTGACAAGGGGTCAGCAGTTACCAATTACCTACGCCATTGTATCTCATTCAACTGTAGGGAGTGCGATTATTTCAAGCTTTCTAATGCACTTGATCTTTCTTATTTGTTACACTAATTGCTATTGGTGCACCGAGTTCCTTGTCCCTCTTGTTTTATGTACCGATAGGCGGGGCCTTTTCTTGCTCGGAAAAGTCATGGAGTCGTCTTATATTTTTATTAGGCCGAATCAAGTGGCGGCAATTGCACTTACATGTGTACTTTCCTTCTAGATCTTTCTAGCAATGACCGTTTTTGTCTTTGAGGCTGCACGTTTCTTTGTTTTCTTTTTTTTTTTGTATTTATACCGCACTTGTATTTCATAAACACTAATGACAACGTCACTCGGCGTGTTTTATAATTACAATTGT
>JAPYYT010003718.1:0-11908 GCA_030522565.1 Ceratosolen corneri | reverse complement strand
GAAGCGGGAAAAAACGAGAGAAGAAAAATCTCATCGGCCATTCATATTTATTTATTATGTTTTGAAAACTAGTTTCACTAAATAATGCTCCCTGCATTATGTGTGTTAAATAATTTGAAAAAAAAAGCAAAAAAAAAAATTTCAAATAATAAATGTGAAATTTATTGTAAATTATGCCTCGGGGCCGAGGTAATTAACGTAATTCTCAAAATAAAATGGCTTTTATAATTTACTTATCACCACCAAGAGGGAAAAATGCGTTGTTTATTGTGGCGACATTGAGCGGTAAGAAGCCCTCGCGTAGGTGAAATTGACCTAATAGAGAAGTAACTTTAAATTTGTTTATTTTCTCGCTCGGCTGCGTGTTTTGAAAATAACTCTTTTTCGCCAGAAGAAGTGCATCAAGGAGCATTACGACGACGACTACAACGACAGAAAAAAGAAAAGAAAAGAAAGCGAGAAAGAAAGAGAGAAAAGCTTGGGGGAAAAAAGTGCATAATTTATTCAATTATTCGCGCGCAAAAAAATGTTTTACATACCAAATAACAATAAAAAGGCTAATACTCGCGAAACGAACATAGCTATAAAGTCGATAAGGAAAGATTTCCGAGGCAAGGCGAATCGTGTGCGAGACGATGACAATAATTTAGTAGCAAATGCAAATGGCTTACTTAATACCCGAAGATACTATTTTCATAAACAACAAGGCGCACGTGAACAGCGCCGCCGCTGTTTAATAGAAAATGATGAAATCTACACGGCTGCTGAATTACATTTATAGCTGAATCTCTTTGCCGCTTACACATTGCCAGTTTAAGAAATTACGCGCGAAACAAGAGGAGAGGGGTGGGTGGGGGGTGATCAACAAAAAAAAAAGAAAAAAAACGCATTTATACTCCGGAGATTTATTGGATTATGGTAAAATTATAATTGAGTGGCGGACCGTGACGTTAAATTCTGGCCTTAATTGGGTTATCCAATGTGTGCGATAAGAAAGTTGTTACCCAGAAGTGTAGAGTCAACAACTATAAGCGTCGTAATGATTAATAAAGAAGGTGAGGTATATATTTTAACAATTGTATCTGATTACGAATTACCGTGTAAGAAAGGGAATGCCGTTGCTTGATTAAGGATTTTAAGTATTTTAAGCAATGTTTGGCAATTGAAGTTTGGCTGTTGTAGATGGAAAATTGGCCAATTGTTCGTATGAATATAGGCAGCGACAGAATTTTCGAATTACTCTAGTAATTGTTATCTTTATGTGAAATAATTATAAAATTGTATTGGAAAGTAAGTGTTTTAACGACAGTCGCTACAAAACACGGCGAGAATATAATTTATCGAATCTGCTTGATATTAAGACTAATTTAAAATAAGCCGATGATCGATCATCTCACTTATTCAATTTAGTTTAGGAGTAGGTTATCAGATCTATACGCGAGGATAATAAGAATATACTTTAAATGGTATAATTTAAGTGTTGGTGAGCAATATGAAGGATATTATATATATATATATATATTTGTTTTTTTTTTTTGCGAAAGATGGTAAATTGTTAGCGGTTAAAAATGACTTTATCAAGAGCAACAAAAAGTAAGTGTAATTATAACGACATAGGGAATAAAGTAAATAAAAGCTCGAGATTATTGACAGATTGGGATTTCGCAATGAGATTGACAATCTCGAAAATTATTAATAATACGTTCGATGAGACAAGTAAAGGTAAATATCTGTACAAAATAACAAGTGGTGAATGCAAATTTAAATAAGAATTTTCAAGGGGCACATTGAGAAGTCGCATATTTTAAATCTATCGAGCCGAGTATTAAAATCCTGCTCATTACGAGGTAATTTAAAAATTATTATTCAGTGAACTAGTAGCCTTACACACATATATAAAGCATGTAATCTTTAAAAAATTTCTCTAAGAAAATAAATTTATATACCTTCAAAAATAAAGTATCTGATTAATAAATATTAAATACAACGAAGAGAGCAGGCATGAAATTAAATTACGTATTCGTAGAGTAAAAGGAAACTCGACATTATTATTCGACGTGTATAAGTGTAATTAAAATGTGCAGGTAAAGATGCGCGCGACACGTAAGTAATTGAAGGAAAAAGTAAAATGCCCTTTTTATCATAAAAATGGAATGGTTTAAGTGTAAGTGGTAGGACGAATATAGAGAGACATTATGTAACCGAGAATTTACAAAGAGTACAAATAAAGGGACAAGAGATTCGAGTTAAACGGTAGAATAAAAATTTCGACGATACTCGTTATTTTCTATGAATTTCACGAGATTACTCGTCATTGCGCCTAATCGGTGAAGCTTCATCTTCAGCGACAAACAGTATAATATTTAAAATCTCTTAGTGGATCATATAATCTTAGAGGATCTCGCACAAACTTTTTGCCAACAATTGCGCTTGAAAATAATTAGAAAAATGATTCCTCGTTGATGAGCGTTAGGAATGCTATAACGATAATAACGAAATATCAATTAATCACGCATCCACGAGGGTAATTTGGATCCCCAAGAGATGCATTACTTTGTAAATAAACATACGTGCACGCACACGCGTACGCCTGCGCGCATTGCCGATAGGAGAATTAAGCCAAGAAATCCCATCGAAATCTGCCCACACGCGCGCAAGCGCACCCACGCTCTCACGCACATTTATAGAGAAAAGTAAAAATAAGTAAACAAGTCCGATCGACAAAATCAACGCGTTTGCGTTGCTCGTTGAGAAATGCAGGCTGCAAGGACACAGCCCAACATTGCCATCCTATCTTCCTTTTTCCCCACATCCTTGAATTTCAGATAGATTGCTGAAAGTAACAGTACGCAAGTAAAAATAATACGTCTCGTAGCTTCGAAGGATCAAATATATAAAGCCAGCTGAGGAGGAGGAGGCGGGAGGTGGAGGTGGGGGAGGAGGAGGAGGTGGGGGAAGATAAGTAAAGAGCGATGAGCAGAGGAGATGCGTGACCAAAAGGATTCCTCTTGGGTGTCAGAGAGTTGCAAAGGGGCGCGCGCGACTTGGCTTTTGAAAAAGGAACCTTTGTTCGCCACGGAGAGACGAGCGAGAAGAGAACGGAAATGAAAGTGTTATGTGAATTTCGAGTGCTACATGCGTCGGCGAATCGTTCTGGATTTATGGACCGTGAAAAAGTTTGGACGCGTTTCTTTTTTTCTCTCTTTGCCGTTTTGTCTCATTGTTGTTGTTGTTGTTTTTTGTCCTCTTTTTGTTTTTGGCTTTTTGCTGCTTGACTGCGCGTAGAATAGGACCTTTTGTCGCGCGCGCGCACGACTATTTTGTCTCTACTAATTGGATCGGATCAGCCCGTAATTCTTTTCATGCCCCGAGTTGCTCTCGAAGTCGCGTCCCGCGCAAAAAAAACAGCGATTCCCTCCTCCTGCTCTTGGTGCGCTTTATCTTTTTCTTTTTTTTTCTTCTCTTCTTCTTCCCTCGCATTGATAGCGCTTTTGCTTTTTATTCACGTCCACGTGCACGGGACCGCTCACTCTTTAGAGCGCTTTAAAATATTACACACAGCGAAGAGGCGGGCTCCTCGATGATGATGATCTTGCTTTGTACGATGTAATCAACTTTGAACAATTGTTGGCAATTACGATTTCGCATTGTGATAAAATACTACTGAAATCCAGAAATGGACGGCGCTCAATCTCCTCTTTCTGCCTATTTACATTTCCTGCCACATCTAGGATCGATCGGTCTCGATGCGATGCGCGAGCCTCTAAAAAAACTGGATCTCATTGCTGCCAATAGAGAGGCTAGACAGAGTTGGACAAAGAATTTGCGAGTGATTGGCCAATCGGCTATTAAAGTATGATAATAGCGGGGCTCGGCCGCTACGCCCGTCAAGCCGAAAATCATCTGGAATTGTCGTGCTCTTATCTAAGCGGCCGAGCTCTTTGTCACAAATAAAGGCCCTCGGCCATTGGCCAAGAGAAATAAGGTCTTGACAGCGACCGAAGCGAGCTAACGGTAATGCAATTGACAGGATTTCCCAAAACGGCGCGCCACATTTCTCTCTGAAAAATCTCCTCGGCCCTCGAAATTCAATTTGAATGTCTTCCAAAGCATGCAGCGCCGATTGAAGGACAGAGTCACACCTACCCGGTGCTCGTGGACGCGTAACGGTGCAGAGCCGAGGAAAGCTCAAAAGAGGAATAACAAGCTATGCCATTTATCATTTTTCGATTGTCATCGCCGCTGTCGGATTGACGGGCACACGAGTCATCATCATCGCCTCGCCGTGAAAGCAATACGAACAAGCGATCCTTTCTCAATTCAACTGCGAACGGTATTTTCAAAAATCTCCTTAAATAAAATGCCCCCCCTCCTCCCGAGTACTGCTAATCGCACATGGACGCCCGTGAAAATTAATTACTCCTCGCTCATTAGTCTGAGGCTGCTAATGCTCGAATGCAGCGACAATGACTCGAGAGCTGCGCTGTATATTGCCGTCTCCCAATCCGGCTCAATGTTGATAAGATCGCGCTATTCTCAACAATGTAAGGATGCGACTTTGACAATTGGCACAAGTGAACGCTAATTTACAATTAATTTACAATTTATATTTACAATAAGATGCGAGGGACGAGGATTGGAAAATATGTTTTCCTATTTTCTTAGTGAATCCAAGACTTGGTAAAATTAATGGCTCAAAGGCTTGAAATTTTTTTAAAAGACAATAATAGTTGGAGCAAATGGGATATCGAAATTAAATTATACAATCGATGGGAATTTTAGACTTGAAAGCTTTATCCGTCGACAGATTTATCTCTCAAGTTATTTAGCGAATCAGTCACTAAATATAATTCAACTTTATTGAACATTTTTATGACGGAATTATTCGTAAAAAGTGTAAATTTTAACGCCTTTTTTCCCCTATTTTTTTACTCTTCTTTTATTGCGAGTCTTTGATGATATTGAGCGAAGAGAGCGATAGCGTCAAGGCAACAATGGCTCAATTAATATTCATAATAATTGTAAGAGCAAGTAAGCAGCAAACTAAATAGTATTGGTAAATTAATTTCAATTTCCAGAGTCGTTCGGGAATCTTCACGTTCCAGAAGTTGGCGATGATATGTAAGCGATAATCAAGTGGGCATACAAATTAAAAAAAGAAATAAAGTCTATATTTAAGGCCTTAAAGGAGGATTACCTTACTCGCTAAAACTTATCACCGCTAATTCAAATATTAATTCTCTTGGAGATGACTTCACTACTCGCGATAGACTAAAATTAGTATTTATTACATTAGTATGAGAAAAATATTTGATTTGACGAGGCCATGATTAATAAGTTTCTACTACTTGGCTTATCATTGGTACTATTATTACCTATGCGATTGAAATTTAAGAAATTTAATTACTCAAAAATAATAATTATCTACAATTTTATATGACGTCAATCATACGATCTCCTAATTTATTTGAGCATGGTAAATAATTTTTTTTTCTTTTTATCCAACTTCTAAATTCTCTAAAATTATACTTCATTCCAGTTTACCTTAACCGAGCATTTTTTCTTATAATTTCCGAGATAGTCAAGCACGAATTTTTCAATCATAATTGCAAAGTTTTGTTTTCTTCATTCTATACAATTACTTCAAAGATAATAATCCTTTAATTTTAAAAGGCTAATAATAAGAAGAGGAAAAAAAAACATAATCAATTTAAAAGATAGTATATATATATTTTTTTTTTCTCCTTTCTCTTTAATATTTGCTTTAATAATTATTTATTTACACTTGAATACATTGATTTCAAGTTCAACGTCAAGCATTACGTAGATTATTCTCTTGGAGATTTAGATTTGTTGTGAAGATGAATTTTTTCTTTTTTCTTTCCAATCAATTATGTGATATTATTGAATCGATAAATTAACAATAAATTCATAATAAACGACTTAGAATATGCTGGGCTTAAAATTTTTATCTCTTAGATAAGAAAAGGAATATTCGCTCGAAGGCATTAAATCGAAAGCTGCAAAGGATGATCATACGTATGTGTGCATTCTTTCATTTAATTTTATTAAATTCAATTTTATCATGTGTATTATAAAAATAGTAGTTCCTTGGGTTTCTTCTTTTTTTTTTCCCTCGGATTTCAAGCCGCTCAAACAACTGTGAAAATTCCTTTATAACGCTCCTCAGCGCCGAATATATTACTTGCGCAGTCTTCGGTGCACTTGCGCATTTATTTATTTAGCGGATTTATCGCAAGCGCAATTATATTTAGACAATTTTCAGGCCGCCTTTAATACGATAATTATCCGTCAATAATTAAACGACTTTATTTAATTAATATCGTACGGTGCAGCAGCACCTGCATACATTACGCCTCAACGTCCCAACGTGCAACATAATATCGAGACTTGTTGAAAAAAAGTATAACTCATCGCTGACGATTCGCATAATAAAGTACGAGGGAATTCACATATATATATATATATATACATTTAACCGAATTAACATTTCATTATAATGAGAATGTACTCGCGTAGGAATTAAGTTGGCAATCCGCACTCCTTGAATTACGTTTATAGGGACCAATTTAAAAGTCCACTTTACGCCTCACGGAGCGCTCGGGACAAATAAAAGACAAACACCCGGAGTCGCTTATTAATAGAATGCTCGCGTTTCACTACACTTTACCCCCCGACAGCCCCGCAAATTAATATCAATAATGCGGCAGTTGACGCGAGCGGCGGCCCAAGCACATTGTCCGGGGCGAGCGTCTCAATCGGCACACCAGCGCCTTCTCCGTCATGGGACCCAAGGGACCCAGTCATCATTGGGTCAGTGTACTAGTTGCCTGTAACTCGACTCCGTCCCTCATAAGGCCCCGCGAGCATCCCCATCCCCGCGAGGGCCACATTCCTCTAGGGCAATGGAATGTCGTGGACGGGGGCTCTCGTGCACCGGTCGACTTTGTCTTCCCCGCGAGTAATGTTCCTCGCGAACACTAACGATGCGGCCACCGATAAGCCAAGATACCGTAATACCTCCTCGGCCCCTCCCTCCCCCGCTGTTTTCTTCCCTTACGCGGCAATGACTCGCTTCTCCGATTGTTCGCCGCGCCGTCCTTATCGCGCCGATTGCTCGCTAATGTGTCAGTGTGACGTATGGATCGCGCGATCCCACTGGACCAATTTACGGGACTCGAAATTTCGTTATGCCAAAAGGCCCATGATTACACTTATTTATTAAACGATTTGAGGCGCATTGCCGACAGTGTTGGGAGCGCTGCCCAATTGCCGGTCGCAAGCCACTCACTTCTCTATAAAGTAACATTTGGGCCGCTTATCGCACCCCGAAGACAAATGCCTTGAGTATTAAAATCGATTGTGAGTGGGAAGGGGCCTTGCGATTAGTAGAGTTTCCTCGATTATGCGACGACAAATTTATCCTCGGGGCCGCTCATCGAGAACGAATCTCCCATTCAAATATGACTCGAGTGGGTGCATGAGATCCCATTAAATATTCATTTGGTTGGGCGAGCTCTCTTCCTCCAGTGCCGAGCGAGCTTCCTGGATATACGAATTTCTAACTGTGTCAGCGCTGTCTTAAACTTCATTCTCTGCTTTGTTAATTGAATGAAGTGGAAGTAGAAGAAGAAGAAAGAAGCTTATTATAATGTGCAGTTTAATCGCCGAGATTTCTTATAATGCATTGGCAATTGCGATTAAACTTTATAGAAAGCATGGGAGGCGTGATGCTTGCAGTATGTACACATTGTACATTGTTTTTGACAGCTTCCTGGCAACGTTATTGAGAATTGTATGGGAGCCAATTTAAATTTCAATCTATTCAAATGTAAGTTTTCAAAGGCCTTTAATAATAATTTATATGTATCAAACTTGAACGGTTGTTTCTTATTTTCCAGTTCATTTGCTGATCTCTCTCTCTCCGCGACATTTGATAGCTAAATTATGGTCTCGCGAGGTGGCCGATAATATCATTGAATATTAGAAAATTATCCCTTTTATCCAAAATCGTATTGCACATGATTGATGTTCTCATTGGTTGAGACTGTTAATTTAATGTTCCACGAGCACAAATGAGAGGACTTTATTGATCCAAAGAGATAGTTGTAACTGTACGAGTATTTTTTATTACAGAATAATGCGCTTATTTTTAATTATTGTTTTTTTTTTTTGGTGGTGGTGGTTCTTTGATTTTTGTATTATTGTTAACTAATTTATTAAGGATAAATCGTAATTACTCGGAGGCAATTGCAATTTATCTCCGAACGGGTCTTATTATGAGATTTTTCAATAAATTAAAGATTGATTGAATGAAGGGATATAGTAATTATAGTACATAGTACAAATGATTCTAATGTATTCAATTTGGATAATTAATCTCGAAATTTACCATATAATGCTTATAGCGCTTGCTTTCTCTTTCTCTCCTTTATTGTAACATGCATAATTACTCGATTGTGTGTTGGAATTAGATTTAAAATGAAAATCGCTAAAAAGTTAGCTTCCACGTAAGGTAATAGCTATACATTACTAATAGAAAATACAGATACAGATTTACTTGTAATATACAGTGGGTTTAGTGCTAAAGTATAATGATAATCCAAGCCTCAAATAACATTAAATCAATTGTTACGACTTATTTGAATTCCGCATTAAACTGCAACTGGTATGTCTATTTCTATTATAAGTATTATTCGCGTAATCTCAATGCTCATTTTCACTCACCTCCTCGTAATAATTTTCCAATAAAACAAGCGCATTACTACCATATGTATCTATATACGTGTATATACGTGTGTGTATATATCATTTTACAATTTATATTACATCTGTTTATTAAATTATGCTGTATAAAGTTCAAGTATTTTTATAAATGTGGCAGCAGCTTAGTTATTGGTATAAGTGAAAACTTTCTAATATGCAATTCACACTGTCGCTCGAGTGTGGGAAACCTATTTGAGCCATTACATGCTGTTTAACAATACACATTCTGAAACAAGCAATTTGCACTCTTTGAAGTATTCATCATCGAGTACAATTCAACGAATGTATGGATCTCCTGCCTCTTCATGTGGAGTTTAGCAACTGATTTTGTCGGAAAATAATTTTTCACGGTAGCCTCACCCACGGCAAGACTATTCTCATTCTAAAAAGGGTTAACGCGTGGGCGTTTGACCAATGTAATGCGGGTACAGATGTTTGCGCACTCCTGTGGCAACATTAAGCAGAAATATTATGTAAGCTTTGGTTAAATAATCGCGTTTACGCATTAAGAGATTGCGTCGAGTCTAGGGACTATTTTCTCTAATAATTCCACTTTGGAAAATTGCATTATGATGTAAGATCCTTCGTATGAAATTCGCCTAATTGATTCATTCTGCGGAGCTGGATACGCAAGTTTCTCAGATTTTAGAATCCCCGATTCCAAATCTCAGATAATGCAGAATTAATTGGATTAAATGAACGGTAATTCATAGATGGCGAATGACGTTAAATTTGAAATGCGCAAGTTTTAATCGCAAGGAGAATAATTCTATTTTCGAAATCATCTTTTTGCAAATTGTTCTTGCGCACTGAACGTTTTTAAAAAGTAGTTTCGAAATCGCTTTTCACCAAGACTTAATTCCCGTAAATAATTCAAAAAATATATTATTACCAACCTCACTACCGATTTAAAGTTAATCTTCATTTTGTGGTCGTCTTTTTCCGTAAAAAAATCCGACCGAGCGCATGCTTTACGAATTTAGACTACTTTTCAAGGCAATATGGACGTATATTTTAAGTTTAATTATAATTCTAAAAGCAGGTATGATTATATCCCAAACATACTCTTGCTCCGATGTAATATATAATTTTGAAAAATAAATTAATCACGAGCGATATAATGCGCAACAATTGTCGGATACTTTTTATTACCTTATAGTATAAAAATTGATGCCCTTACGAGAGATTAAACTTTTCAAAAAGGTTTTTCCCTTCATATGTTCTATAACTCTGTAGTCGGTTTATTATAAACTTTGGTCCCATTTTTTATTGACTACATTGTTAAATCGTACAAATTTGTTTTTAACATCATATTTTCTAACTCACATTTAGCTGACAAATTTCTTTAAGTAACTAACTATTGCCTTAAGAAGTCAAGGAATTATTTAGCTTTGAAAATAATAGAATCACCAAGTATGTACTTACATATATAGTAATGAAAAAATAATTATATTGCGGTAAAAAATTGTCTTTTACACGTGTGTTTATACATACATTATACATATAGTGATAAATTTATTGTTATAAATATTTTTCATAATTGTAACTGTCTTAGGTGAGAAATTCTTCAAGAATGTAATTGTTGCTCGATAAATTAAATCGAGTTCTATAAAATAATAAACTAAAATATATTTTTCTAAAAATCGATCACCCACAAGGGCGTCAATTTTCACGTTGAAATGCATAATATGAAGTGCATATATAAAGTTTAATAATTTTTACATTTTTGCATATTTCATACTTTGTAATTAATTTATTTTCGAACATTATGCATATCATCGAAGCAAAAAATTCTTCTTGCTTAATAATTATTCAGATATTTGTACAACTATTATTCTTTATTACAGTAATTGAAAGTCATTGAATGTAACACTGTGCATAATATTTTGTACGTGTGAGTAGTTTTTGGTGAATATTTTAAATTAATATTAATTTTCATTTATTAACTACGCAAGAATATTGGCGTACTTTATTAAGGCTACTCACTGATTTTTGCCCTCGACTGTACCTTTATATAAAAATGTGTGTAATAAGTCTACAAATTTATAGCCATATATTTATATAAAGTTATAGTAATACACGGTTGCTAGATTTTTTGAAAATAAGCAATCATTTTAAAATATGAAACACTGAGCCCTGATACTTAATTCCCTCTTACACGCTCGCTAATTTAAGCTGAAATTGTTGTCAAACAGATTAAATCGGGTTTTTGTTACTAAAATCGATCGCACTTGTTATAAACATTAACCAAGCTTTTCAATAAATAATCAAATAGATCATAATGGAATTTTCAGCTAATACTTTCGTAAAAACACTTGTTGACGCGCGCACCTAAAATATTGACTATTACATTGCCAAGAAAAAAAAAGTTGGAATTCCTGGCTTTTGGCAGATCTCGGCGCAAATGAAACAAATGAGAAAATGACTTGAAAGGCAATATTTCGGAAACTTCCAAATATAAGATTTTTCCTTTAATAATTCGTAAAAAAAAAAGCACAAAATGTATCTCTTTTATTTACGCTCTCTATTCCATTTCTCTCTCTCTCTTCTCCCTTTCTCTCTCTTTCAGTGCTCTCTGTCTATCAGTCTGTCGCTTGCTCACTCTCCCCTTTCATCATTTACGCTCGTGAGCATACTCAGGTCGTTCAAGAGTGGAAAAAGAGCAAAAAATATAGGCGAACCTCGGTGTTCACATTAAAATAGATGGAATCGACATACATACACACACCAGCCAAGGCATATTATATAGCCTTGGGTAATATGGCGGTATTGCTGGGGTTCGATTGGGATAGTCGAGCGCGAGAGGGAGAGCGGGACAGAAGAGGACGAAGAAGACGAAGAAGACGAGGCAGAGGATGAGGAGAAGAGGCGAAGAGGCGAAGAGGAGAAGAGAGAGAGAGAGAGAGAGCACCAAGTGAAAGATCTCGAAAAGGTAGGCGATTAAGGGGGGAATGAGGGAGAGCGAAAGAGAGAAAGACCTTGAGAGCGGTCAGCCACTGGAGAGCCCCATGCCATCGCCGTGCCGAGAGCCGCCGAGCGGCACCGACACAGAATCCCAGCGGCTCCTTCGCTCCGGTGCCGTCCCTCCACTCTCTCTGCGCCTCTTCCCTCTCCCCCACAC
>JAPYYT010003717.1:0-11909 GCA_030522565.1 Ceratosolen corneri | reverse complement strand
TTTACTCTCAAGCACTTTTAATAGCGACTACACACCCCTCTCTCTCTCTCTCTCTCTCTCTCTCTCTCTCTCTCTCTCTCACTCTCTCTCTCTCTCTCGCTCTGTCTCTCCACCCCTTCCCCTCCCTTTCGCGTTAATACTCCGGCTTACCCACGCACCACACCTCTTCAAATGTAGTCTGTATTTTATTATCAACCCCAAATTAATTTAAAAAAAAAAAAAGCACTAAGATAAACTTATAATTAGAATTATTTTATTTTCAGTTTAATCCAATATGAGGAGCCTTTAAAGACTCATTTGGAAGCAAATGTGTAATAGATACCCTATTATTTTATTTATTTAGAAATATTTAAATTTATTTAGAAATATTTTTCTAAATATAATAATTCAATAATTAATTTAAATATCAAGGCTAACAAAACATTACATCCTATTCTATCATGATATTTTAAAATCAATATTATAAAATATATGACCCTATAATTTTTCTAATATATAACAATATTTTGTATCTGTCTGGAAATTAGATAATAAAAAGGTGCGGATAATCGCCAAGAAAGATTTTCAAGAACTGTTCTGTTTATTGAATGATAATTCCAATATAAAATATTAATTACTTTAATCAACATTTTGAATTTTCGAAAAAAAATGTTATTAATTACAATATCGATGAAAGGTAAAATTTATTAAAAATAATATATTATTTTCAGTTTTCATACAACAGTGAAATACTTTATACCTAAAAACCCTTAAAATAATACTATAATTTAATAAAGTATCAAATTATTATTTAAATATTAGTTTCATAATAATAAATGAAATTTGTAATAAATTATCATTTCTATTTAGTTAATTAGTGATGCTGTGAAAATATATTTAATTTTATTTATTGCTTTGCTAATTTTCGAAAATATTACAATGCAAATAAAAATTGGAAAAATTTGTTTCAAAATTATCAATGCAATTGCAAAGAATACTAATAAAAACTAATCTCTATGACGAATTTTTTACTGGAATTTAATTTACTCTTGCTTGAATTATCAAGTCAATGTCTATGAAGTTTAATATATTACGTTGATTATGTTAACGATGCATCAAGCTATTTTATTTCTAATTATTCTTTCTCGTAAGAATAATGAATACTACAGCTGAGCTAAGTACACGCAGCATTATTTTCATCTGCAATAAAAATCCAAGAACACGATTAACAACTGAAATTTCATAAAATTGTCATATTATTCAAATAGTAAAATAAAATGTGAAAAATATTGGGCACAGAAAAAAAGTATTGCATTACAAGCGTGGGACATGCTAAGTTTCGTCATGTGCGAAACATAAATAACGCTTTTGAATTTATAAATCTCTTTAGGCACATATATACAAAACTATTTATTCGATTATTTTACCGCGGAAGCTTTGGAAGGGGTCGTCGTTCTGCGGATAGAGAGCATTAACCTAACCCTGAGCAGAATCGTGTGCGGCTTTATTTTGCTTTATACGGCGGTTACGTCTCCCGGGCATAATATTATAATGATATTTCTTGTTTATGTCGAAAATTGTCGAGTACCATTGTAGGTTGCGTCGATGATTTTGGTGGAGTGCTACGCACGGTTGCCAATCCAGCGACGCCAAGAAGAATATGAAAGTCCCTGGTTGGTGAATTTAATATTTTTCAACAAAGTTGCCCAATATATAGAGAGGGAAGACGCAAGGAGCGACTGCAACAAGAGCAAAAACGAAAACGAGCTTTCTCATTGTTTTGCAAAGCTAGTGATTCTGCGCATCCGCGAGTTTTCGAGGGTCGATTTACCATTGTTGCACCGACGTCGCCTCTGCATCCGCTATATTCACCCAACCCCCAACCCGCCCACCCTCCCTCCCAATGCAGCCGATGTTCCCACCCTTACACTATATCCATATCGGCCCTTTTTGCTCGATTTTTTACTTCAACTTTCGCACGCAATCTCTCCAGTTCTATCTACTCATCGCCTTCAACGCTTTCCGTTTCTCCCCTCCCCTTTTTCACAGGTTCATTTTCTTAGACACAATTTAACCCTTTTTTACACATCTCGTACATTTGCATCTGCGTATACATGCATTCGCTGTGCACGCGCGCTCGCGCGCGTGTGTGTGATCGACTCGCGTGACGATATGGAGTGGAACGGGTATTTTTTCCAACTGCCAGTCAATTCGTGGAAATTCAGCGAAAAAATATCTGCCGTGAACGACGTGTGTTAATATTTTTTATTAAAAGTTTTCGAAAGACCGATAAAATGTTTATAAAATGTCGCACCAAGTTGATTTGTGAAAAATGCGTCAGTGGCATTTTTTGTCCCTGCGCGTAACATTGACACGGAAACAAAATTATAAAAACTTTGCTTTTATGTAAATTTTGACTTCATGACAGAAATTCAAATGATGAAAATTTACATTACTTGACAAACCATAATAACAATAAAATTTTTAAAAAAAAATTAAAAAAAAAATTAACAAAAAGGTGTTAGAAAAATAAATATAAGTGCTCGCTTTTGATAAAACATGAGTATTTTACATATTATAAGAATAAAAATATCTATCCATATAGTATAAAACTTTTATAACAGATAAAGGCTTAATTTGATTATAGGTATAATATAAGAAAATTTCTGAATTTTAATAATTTATAAATTAATTATTCATATAAATAATAACGCACATTGATTAAATTTGGCGTAATATATTATACAAATGTAAATGAATTGAATATATATTTCACATTAAACATGAAGCATACGCTTAAAAACATTAATAATAAAAATATAAGAATTACAATTAACTTATTCCAACAAACTAAATAAAAAGTATAACAGTACATTTAAAAAACAATATATATATATATATATATATATATATATATAATAATAATAATAATGTTTTAATGTCAAGTACATTTTTACTTTAAAAAAAAAATAATTTTTATTAAAAAATATTTAAAAGATTTTTTGTTATCCTCTACTTTTGAAATTGCATACTTGAAACTCAATTAAAATGCAGTGTTCCTATACTGATGTAAAAGAGATGAAATTCATGTAAAGACTAATTATTAATGATTTAATTTAAAAATTTATTTATTAATTATAGAAGTCTGTGTATATTTTAGTATTACAATATATACGTGTACGTTTATAATCTAATTTACAAGGCTATAATCTATTATTTTATATTAATTAGAGCTAAATTTCTCTTCAAATTTAAAACGTGAATAATTAAAATGTAATTTTCTTATTTTTTTACAACTAGTGTATCCTTATTAACATTAAGTATGTTTCATTAAACATTAAACATATTTCAATCATACAATTTTTATTAAATGATAATAGTACGAAGTTTAAAGTTTTTATTGAATTGACATTATTTGATTTGATTTAAATATATATAATTCACTCTAAAAATTTATAAAATAAATTATTTTTATGACAGAATGCAAATTAAATAATGCGTCGACTTTAAGTACATAGTGATTTGTAAATCGCGCAACACCTAATGTTCTCCATATAGAGGCAATAAATTGATGTCGAAAATAAATTGACCGCTGCTGCTGTAAATGAGAAAGAGAGGGTAGAGTAAGAGAATAAATAGTCATAGAAGGAGGAAAACGCGGGAGAACGAAAAAGTCCTTGACCTACGACAATTTCAGGTCATCTAAAGACAGATAAAACTGGTTAAGGTAGGGAGTAAGAGAGAGAGAGAGAGGGAGAGAGAGAGAGAGAAGGAAAAGAAGCAGACCCTGGCATGATTGAAGGTAAACGCGCGCATAAGATTTTTGCGTGCTCATGCTTGCCATCACTATCCGGTGAACCGAAAAATAAAAAAATAATCCCTTTCCTTTTATCTGTCATATTTAAAAGATGATCGTCATCATCAATGCTGAATAGAAAAAATTATGGGAGAAAAAATATTTTTTTTTGCAGAAATAATATCCTTTATGTTTTATACTACTTTCCTACTTCAAATGCTGCACTGCTTACTACGAGAAATTTCTATTATAATGATCAAAAAATTAAATACTATCAATGCTTATAAATACAATAAAGTAAATATAATCTATGTATCAAGATTATTCCACAGGAATGTCAGTGCGTATAAATGGACTATAAGATTTTGAATTTACATCTCGATTTTTGTGCTTTGGGGCAACTCGAACATGGTTAAGAAACACACGGCTAATGAAATTGATAACTACTTTCGTTAAGTAATTGAGACTTACAGTACCTATGAAACACATTTCACTCTGGAAATCGTAGATCAAAGAGTCGTGTTTGCCTATGATAGATGTCAAATGATACGTTGCATTAGAATTGCATGTGCAGTGTTAATTCAGAGAATTGCACTATTTTAAACGGGCTTGCAATTCTGGATGTTTAACTACTAATTTTAAATTCAATGTTTAATTTTGAAAATTTGCTAAAATGTCTGATCATTCATTATTGCATATATCGATAAGTCCCGTATCTCTTAATCAGTCAAATTTACGTTACGCAAAATAGTGTGTAAAATGACTAAGTGCAGTATGTTTAATTCGCTACGAATTTTATAACATTCAATAAATTACTTACGAAATTAAATTTTTACTCCCCTATAATAATTATTCGGTAGTATTTGAGTGAATAAGAAAAAAAAATTCACCTACAGTCCGGGTTTATAAATATAAAATTCAGGGTAATGAGTGTGCTGGGGTAAAAATAAAAATTTAAAATACTGTAAAAAAGTCATTAAATACTTCTTACATTATTTCAGTTTTTTTTGGTAATTGTTATTTTATAAAAACAAAATATTTGCAATCACTATTAATTAAATTAACAAATTAATTTCGTAATACAATTAACAATATGATTAGCACTTAATTAATTCACTTTTGTAAAAGTTTGTCCCGGAATGATGTTTTTTGTATCCTATCAAAGTAAATATGATTTTATTTATTTTTTATATTGGCAAATACACTTTCGCGCGAAAAATTTCGTGTATTTCTAACTAATGAAAAAACTAGAATACAGATTAGATTTATTTCGTTCCACAGCCTTGTAAAAAGCTGTATATTTAACTCTACATCTTCTTTTTCAGTTAATTATAGTCAAAATTCACTAAGCTATATCGCAACATTTTTACTTTCATCTCTTCAGTGCACTCCCCTTGTTATTATTACTTAAAAACTATTGCTATTGAAGTTTTGTATGAAAAATTTTAAAAATTAATTTTGTAAAAAGGTAGAAGTACGTTTGTGCAGCAACTGCTGACTGATTAGACTCCGGTTACGCATTTGTTTGCGCCTCGTCGTCGCCGAAGTTGAGATATCTGTGCAGCAGCTCAGTAACATTTCATGTCAGATATCATTACAGAAGCTGTTCATTAGCTATCGTAGAAAATTCACTTTGGAAAAACTTTATCGATCATTCCTAGCTGTTAATTGTTGAACAAATTGTTATTTCATTCGTGCACGAAGTATTCCTGTTTCAGTGGATTTAATTATCGTTGCATATCGTTCCATATCGTGATAAAATAAAATATTGTTCTAAATTTTATAATGGCACACAATTAAACATAAGAAATTTTTTATCGGTTGCACTCACAAGCGTATAAACATTACTGACCTTCAAAAGCAATAACAAAAAAAGCTTTGAATATTTATTCTACACAGATATTTGATATATATGCATACAATGGTTAAATGTTTATACTGTGGTATGTTCCTAATTCTTTTTTGTATTACACAAAATAAAATCCACAAGATATGACAAATAATTTACATTTGTAATTCCACTACAGTTTATAACAAATTTATAATTTGTAATGAACTTTGTATGCCGGAATTAACAAATTTTTTCTGATTTCTCATATTCGTGTAGTATTGACGTAGATAATATTTTTCTTTGGTTTTTTTATTTTGTTATTCAACTATTATTTGTTTTAAAGATTAAGGAAATTATATAAATCGTTCGATTTTATCAATAGCTTTATTCACAGAGTTACCAAAACAAAACCGACTCCTACACATCACTTACAATAACGTCGAGTATAAAGTGCAACCGAGATACAAATATTTCAACTTGCGACGACAGTCAGGCTCTTTCTTAACTATAGCACGAATAAACGCGTAACTAGAACCTAATGAGTCGACAGTGTCAGCACAAATATGTCTTTAAGTCTAATAATAATATATACATATATATATATATATATATATATATCTGATTAATCTGAAAAATCTGAAAACATTTACCGTTGAGACGTTACTTTGAAACTGACTGCTTATATTACTTGACTAATAAACTAATATATAATAATAATACATATAATATTATATATATATATATATATTAGGGAATAATATATATTGTTAGTAAATGTTGTATACTAAGAATGGAAAGGAATCGCTATAAGGAACATTTTTATAAAAATATATAAATATATGCCGAGGTCAACATTAAGCTTGAGTAGTTTATCACATACTTTTTATATAAGACTAGAACAAATATAAGTTATAACGGAAGTTGCAAGTTACAGCCAATCATATTTCAACCATTATCATTCAAATAAATGACCAAATTATGTAAAGTTTATTTACATAGAAACTCGGTTTTTTTTTTTTACTAACTTTTAAAAATAAAAATTTTTATTTTATATAACTTGGAATTCGTATTTAAAAAGAATATTCTTAGCGTCACCTTAACAAGCAACTTTGAAGATAAGCGTAAAACCTATAATTAAAAACATATACTATGCATGGGTCATAATTTGCTTTATATTCTTTAATCTATCTTATTACGACATTATATTTTATAATAAAAATACCAAAAATAAGAAATTAAATACGTTAATATAAAAATGCGAACGTCTTCATTTAATCTATAATAT
This sequence comes from Ceratosolen corneri, assembly GCA_030522565.1. Lineage (NCBI taxonomy): Eukaryota > Metazoa > Arthropoda > Insecta > Hymenoptera > Agaonidae > Ceratosolen > Ceratosolen corneri. The sequence continues at coordinate 5,018 of JAPYYT010003717.1, read as the reverse complement.
GAGCGAATAATATCGACAAACACTTTTATCACGTACCTTTAATCGTACTTTTTTCAACTAAGAGTTGAAGACAATCATTCACACTTTCAATCAGATATTATCTTTCTATTCCACATTTAATGTTCTTAATCAATCCAATATGTGCAAAATTTACATACATTTTTCAACTTATTTAATATTATATTTATCACTGATATATCATTTTTTATTGGGTATATTACAAAGTATGTGGTTTTATAACATTGGCATTATACTAAGAAATGTTATTTATTATTGCATAAATATCACGTTCCATAACTTAATAAATTTTTACAAAAATATTTACGAAAAAGAAATAATTCTAGAGAAACTAATAATATATTATTTATTTTATCATATTGTACGTTATTCGACGCGTATATGTAACAATATAATAAGTTTATTGAATAATAAACATTATTCGATGATTCTGTTTGAGCTGTGGAACCAATATTGATGTTTTCATGTTGAAATACTTTAATTTGTATCATCAATTAAAAAAGCATTGTATTAAATGTTTTCAAATTAATCATTGGCTTTGCAAGTATTTGAAAATGTACAAGTAGAAATTTTATAAATATTTAAATTAAATTAGTATTATGTTAAATGAAAATTGAATTTTCGCATTTCACATTTGAACCTTAAAACGATATCATACTACTGAATACTATTTTGATTTCAGGGATTTCAGGGAATACAAATTTTAGTGCATTTTCAATTTATGTTAATAGAATTTTAATACCATAGGTATAATAAGTATTTTATATCTATATTAATATTAATTATTGATGTACTGTTTTTGCTTACTACAATATTTCCAAAGCTTTCTCGAATATTTATTGTATATTACAAGAGTATGAAAATATTTTTAATTTGTAAAACCTCAATCATATTCAACGAATTTAATTATCTTTAAGGTTTTTACTATTTTTTGTTAATAATAAAATAATAAATAGAGATTTAGATATTTATTTTATTTTCATTATGCTATAGGTTAAACTTTTGTGTATTATTTTGCGAAAAATATCGTAAGTTATTTTGTATTTAAAGGAAATCATAAAATTTGAGAATTACATTATAATAAAAAATATTTAAAGTATTAGGAAAGCTAATACAATCAATATATTTTAGATAAGTTACTTATATTTATCATGAATTTAACACATAAAGCCATATTTTCATTATAATTTAAACCATATTATACATTCAAGATTGAATTATTAATTTTGCAGATCTTTTAATGAATCATTTATCATTTATTCATGTTTCTATATTAAGTAGTTAAAACTAATAGTATATATAGAATATATTTATCTAGAAGAGTAATAATAAAAATATTATGACAGTAATAAGTTTGAATTTTATGAACTTTTAGAATTAGTAGGGATCTTAAGTATTTTGTATGGATTCTGCATACAATTACAATGTTTCCTAATGAATTATAAATGATAGATGATAGATTTAATATTCAAAGGTTTGAGAGGGAATCGACCAATTTTTCGTCTTATATATTTGTATTTATGAACTGTAATTGCAATAAAAATTCATATACATTAAAAAGACCATATGATTTCAAAATACATTAATGATGAATGTACTTATTAAATTTGAATAATTTTCGATTGTTTTCAATTCAAATTTTAGTTAATAAAATTAAAAGTTGTTGATTCAATAAATGATTGGACAAGTGACATATTATTTATATTAAGGATTGATACTACTCGTGTATTATAAATTTAGAAAGAATAATTTTTTAATCAATTGTAAATAAAGAAGAATTTTATTTCAGATTGACATAATCTCGTATTATTAATATTGAAAAAAAGTTCATTCTAGCTAAAAATTGCTTATAAATTATTAGAATATTTCAGATGGAATGCACAACCCTTTTTAAAATTAAAGAATCATGCAAACGCAGTGCACCAACTGCCATCGAATTGTCGTTCCCACGTAAAGGAAACTCAACTTCCGTTAATGGCAAACAATTTCTCTCCGCATAATACCAGCATGCACTTGGCCATTATAAAAAAAAAAAAGAACGAAAAGTCAAGCAGATAATTCACGACATTTCATTAATGCGGCCAATTCCCTGGTAAAATCTCGCTTGAAATCGTTGTATGTGGAACTCCTCTCGTCACTCCACCTCACACCCGTCCAACTGTTCGCATGTGTTCTCTCGTTCTTTTTCATTCATTCGTTTTTTCAACGGTGGTGGCGATGCCGACTACGCTTGCACACAACAATGAATATTATAATACTTACGATACACCGTCTACAAAGTAGAATAATATTTCTAGTTATACGTATGGGGATATCTAAATGGTGTGATGTCGTTAAGTGCTAAGTGAGTTTTGCTGGCTTTCGTTTAGCTGTATTATTGACTATTGATTATCGATGCTTCGTGGATACGGTTTTTACCGTAATTAGACTGCTGTTAAGTGCACGGGATAGTAGTAATTTCATTGAGTAAAATGCAAGCTTAGACTTTCGGAATCTCCACTCTCCCTCGGTCATATAAAACGATCGGTCAAATAAAATGAAAACAATGAATACAGAATGCTCAGGAAGCTAAGTATCCAGAGGAATGACGAATGAGTCAAAATCATTTCGTCACTACGCTTGTCCATGAACGTTTTTTCTTTAATTCTAAGCTCAACTTCATTAAAATTACAATACAGCACGCTTATGTATATTTCGTCGGCATCAAACATACGTTTCTATGTTATCTATTAGATTTAAATCTCTTAACGTTCGTTTATCTATCTTGTTTTAAAAATGCTATTTCACTCGATGTGACGAGGGATTTCACGTTTTCATAAATTTATATTTTTATTGTTCGCTATGATATCCGCCAATGCACTTACATTCGGGCGTAAGTCAAAAATCATATTTCTATTTATACCAATAGCTTTCTGCACAAAGGAAACCGGTATAAGAGATTAACTTTAATTGAATCCGTAATAATAAATTAAATGTGATTCGTTGTGTTTTATAAGCAAACTTTTACACGTGAGTTTATTCTGAGATGGTTCCGTGAGAAGATTTTTATAATATGCATTGATAGCCGACACGAACTGTAAAAGCACTTATTCACATGTCTACTTATCGAACTTGGTGATTGTAGTCGTTCGTGTAAATTCTTACGACTATTTTTATAAGATTTTCATACGAATTTCTTGAAGAATTAAAAACTTTACTGCTCAAATTCATAAAAAAAATTTTTAATAGAATTTTATTCAATTACAAATGTGTTTCTAGCTTCATTTTGAAGAAAAGAAAAAGTACACTGTAAAAAAAATACGTTGTAAAGATATAGGAGGCAAGTACCTCAACCTTGATTTCATTACTTGTCTGATTTGTAATTTTGTACGTATGCATTTATGCGAAAAGCAGTTTTAAAGGTAATGAATGACCGAGAGAGATGGGTAAAATGGTTAGCTGGGTGGCTAGACAGATATATGGCTGGATAGATAGGTAGATAAATAAAGATAATCAGATAATTAGATATAGTTATGTACGGAAGGTAGATATAGAGATAGATAGATAGTTAGTTACACAGATAAATAAATAGATGTTTCGATACATAGATAGATATACGGACAGATAAAGACAGTTAGACATAGATAGATAAATATATAAGTAGATATAAAGAAAGATAGATTAAGGGAGAATGGAAGGGCGGAAGGGAGAGATGTGCGCGCCTGTGTGTGTGCGTGCGCGAGAGCGAGAGAGGGGGGGGGCGGGAGATTTAGAACGCAATGCAATATTGGTGGTTTGGGAGTAAGAGAAAGGAAAAAAACCGAGGGCTTGGTAAAAATCGTAATTAGTAAAATGAAATAAAATAAGGCGAAGGGAGATAATAACGCGAAAGAAAATTTATTCTACGAATACAGTGTGCGGGAGAGGAATATATGAAAAATCTCCCAGTGTCCTAACTCCTAATCCACGATAAAATGAATAAAGACAAAGTGACCATTCGCAAATATTTAAAGTGCGTGTTAAATTAAATTGTACTTATGCCCTTGTATAATTATTAAGCATAGGGAATCGCATAATCGTGGGCAAAATGGTTGGCACTGATTTCCAGAATTACTCCTTACTACCTCGGCAAGCAATGCAAAATAACAGGAAAATTGCGGTGGCCAAATAGAAAGCTGACAAGGAATCGAGCAAGAGTACAGCTCGGCTAAAATCAACGATAGCTCTATGGAAAATTCAAAAATTCTCCAGACGGCGAGCTAACGACCTCCACAAGAGGCCTTCAGCCGATAAACAACTCCGGGTGTTTCCGGGTAAGGGATCCTAAAAGTCTTACACGCTCATACATACCAAGAAGCTCTTACAGGAGTCCAGCTGTAGGACGTTTCACCTTGCGTCGCCACGGCACTGCCGAGACTACTCTCTCACCCAGCCCGCCCCCCCCCTCTCCCCGCCCACCGGCCACGACCCGCTCGCCGCAACCGCCCCCACCAATCGCCAGGCTCGCGCCAACAACGCCGACTCTCTCGTTCTCTCGCTCGCAATATTTCTATCTTGCTCGGTTGGGAGCGACGCGCTAGTGGAGCTGAGCGGGGGATCGAGAGAATCGAGCCACGGCCCGTCCTACGAACTTGAACGAGTAAGGTTAGATTTTGGCGGCGCGCGGCGACGAGCAATAGTTTTTCCCCAACGAGACCTCCTCTGTAGCTACCAAGTTTTTCAAAGCGGCGGCCGTCCACGAGTAATAGTCTGTCGGATTAGGCGTGAGCTCATAAAGTTTGCAGCGATCACCCGTTGCTCCGTCGCTAGTCAAAGCGATGACAAACGGCAGTAACGCGCGGACAAGGTGAAAACGCGCGCCCAGACCCGGTGAACGTGCAAAACGTCAGCCGAGAACGGAGAAGCCCCTCCCGGCCCTCGAGGCCAAAGTCCCCGGGCAATAACAGGCGACGTTGGAAAAATTGATTATGATGATGATTATGATGATGATGATGATGATAATGATAATAACAACAACAATG